>JABFPT010004645.1:0-10980 GCA_022817245.1 Nixonia krombeini
GTTGGTTATGTAAAAATTGTTATTTCTTCATAAAATTTATTCCATTGGAAATGACAGTAAAACTTATCTCATTTCTTCCTCCACAATTTACACTCGAATGTTCTCAAATAGTACTTTATTGTATAAGTCGAGAGTTATAATATGTAAATAATTATAGATAATTATGTGCATTAACTACTGAAAGTGTGTTTACAGTATAACTACATTATGTAATGTATTTTACAGAAATAATGTACATTGTATGCATCAAATACGTGACGCACATACGGATATGAGAACTCGGCATCAAGATCGTTGGCATTACACATTTCCCACCTTTCCCCTACAAACTACTTCTCGTCTTGAAAGTTTGTATTTTGATTTCTTAAAATGAAAGTCATTGACTGTATCGAAATTTTGTGCTTTTATAATAATACGTAATTTGTGAAAAATAAGTGCTCATGTGATTTTGTAGGTCAAATGTTTGGACCTCGTATGCATCCTTTGCAAGTACAATTATGGTTGAACCAGCAGCGCCTGCAAGAAATACAACGACGTATACTTTACTCGAGATCACCACATCATGGGTATGTATAAAAATATGAGTTTAATAAAATCAAGAAAATAATTAGTGTTGTGGGTAGGTCTGCAATAGTTCTAAAGTTCCAGAATAATTTCAGAAAGAGTCCCGTGGAAATTTTACGAAAGAATCGAAACAATTTTTGGAGGAGCTAATTTCGGAATGCTACCTCATCTACGTTGATATTCTCGAATGTGGCGGAGTTATAGACTAAACATTTTTAAATTTGATACATCACACTCACTCTTCCTTTAATTTACCTCTTTCTTCTTCAATATCTCCGCTCCTAGTGGCCAGAATGGGCAATATGTGGGGTGATTCTTGATATACGCGACGAGATCTATCGATTGGTGTATAAATTAAAGCTGAAATCCGAAGTTGCTTTTTCGACATTTTTCCAAAACTCAAACTATTGGCACTATAACCGTAATTAAAAGCCGTATTGTTGATTCAGATCGATGTGCTACAGCTTGTTGGATTGGTCTTAATGAGCGGAACAAAATGGTACTTTGTCCATTTAAAAATTCCTAAATGACGAAGAGTTATAAAGCGAAAACTATGAAATTCGGTAGAAAACCACACCCCATCAAATTTGCTTCTTTCCTAAATATCTCCGCTCCTGATGGTCGGAATGGGCAATATGTGGGGTGATTCTTAATGTACGCGACGAGATCTATCTGTTGGTGTGTAAATGAAAGCTGAAATCCGAAGTTGATTTTCCGACATTTTTCCAAAGGGGTACCCCTTCATTTTTTTTCGAAAAATCAACTTCGGCTTTCAGCTTTCATTTATACATCAATCGATAGATCTCGTCGCGTACATCAAGAATCACCCCATATGTTGGCCCCTCCGACCATTAGGAGCGGAGATATTCGAGTAAAAAGAGAGAAATTATGTGGTGGGGGCATGATCTACCGACTTACACAGTTTCCACGCTGTAACTTTTCATCTTTTGAGAATTTCAAAGTCAAAACTATTGCAGATCTGCCCAAAAATCTTTGAATAAGTTCATTTTTCGAGAAAATGATGCTGCATAGAGTTAGAAACCCCAAAACGTTTTTTGATTTTTTCGTAAAAATTCCACAGGAATCTCCCTAAAATTATTTAAGAACTCCAGAGCTATTGCAGAACAACCCAAAAATCTAATTCTTTTTTTTATTTTGAACGAAACCGGGTACTAACTTCGCGGAAGTTCCAACCGAGTCACTATTTTACATGAAAACCCTGTCACAATATTAAAGGTGCGTTTGAGTATTGTCACATACAAGTGGTCAAGTCCATCAAATTGCACCACAGATATGCGTTACAAAAGAAAGGTATCGGACAAACAGTGCAAAAAGTTTCACTACTTTTCCCACTGTGGAGATGCTTTCTAACAAGTTTCAGTTTTTTCCGAGTGGTGTTACTCATATTCCATTACACTGTATATTTTTTGCAATAAACAACTATTATTTATCGTTATTACAATTAGTTAATGTTAAACAGAAATCAATGGCAAGTGCGTATTGTACGTATAAATTGAAATATACATACAAGAGTAATTACTAACATACACGTTTATAAAAAAAGCACGATTTAACTGTTACAACAAAATGCGGTAATTTATAACGTTGAAAATGAATTTACTGGCCGTAGATCGATGCGTTCATGTGTTACACTTGCTATGGATAAGAAAATAGAAAAATGTGTGAAGTAAACAAATGAGTTCTATATAGATTCCGGATTTTCCAGTAAGGAAATTATTAGTTAAGGGTAAGTGATTACTTTTCTACTTCGAGAATGAATGTAAAAATTGGTTCGGAGAATGATACGGGCGTGAGAACCGACTAGAGTTTCACAGGAATATTACGCACGATAATATTATTCAACTAGTATCATGACTGCGTGATATAACATATAGGGTGTTCTATTTCAAAATATTATCCAAAATCTTATCAAAGACAAATGATCGGTGTGGTAGTAATACTTCATCTTACACCAATGTGCAACAACGATTTTCCACATTTCGATACTGATTAGCATGTTTGTAACGATTTAATATTAAATAGCTATATCCTGTAAGGCTATAGACATAAATGCGCGAAATATAGTATACAAATTTAAAAAATATCAATCTAAACACAGAAAAAAATGCTCGAGATAAATAATTAGCGAAAAGTACATAAAAAAGTACAAAGACTGAAACGTTCATGTCATAAAAAGTCCTTTACAAGAGTCAATGATCAAGTTTCCTTTTTTGATAAAAATTTCCTTTTTCATCCCAGGCTTAGATTATTTTTTATAGAGAGGCCATTTGTTATAAACGATATAAAAAAAAAACTTCAAGGTCTTTAACAAATTACCATTTATAATAAGCCTGTCGAAATCATGTATTATTTCCATTCAAAATTTAATACATACTCAAAAGATACACACACACACACACATATATATATATATATATATATTATGCGTATGTTGATTCTAAAATTTTATTTTTAAACTCACATTTACCAGCGATGTTGGTCTTATGAAATATAGTCTCACATTGAAGAATATTGCAAGACTAAAGAGAGTAACATCTTCGCTAATATTTTGCAAGATCTAATTACGAAAAGTCAGTCAAATAGTATGATTAATCTTTCTGAATGCAAAAAAGCAGAAGGTAACGTTAGTAGTGCCAGGATGTTTCTAATATAGGCTGAGCTGTCGACCTAGAGACGCCAAGTCCACTTTCAATTTGGCGAAGAGACTAACGTGGGCGGCATTACGGTTCATCCCTGACACAACAGTTCTTCGTGTATCAGGATTACTCTTGTCCAGATAGATAATCCGCATTCGTTTTCGTTGCGATATTCCTCGACGGCTGTTCGACCAAAGCTTTGTGTACTACATCGTGACTAACACCTGTAGTGTTGTAATTCAGTGTAAATATTTAGGTCACATCGGTATAATCACCTCGCGCTTTACAATGGATCAGTACATCATCAACAGTTTTATTCGGACTAAAATGAAATATTGCTGTTGTCTTGAAGTGCAACAAATATGAAAATTCGTGAAATGATAACAAACAAATTATAAAGAGCAATTGAAATATGGATAATTAAAATATAAGTTGCAGAAGATATACATGTCATTTTTTCGTATGATGTAATAGATAAAATAATGCTAACGTTGATTGTTCAAAGTTGGAAAAGTTCAAATACGAAAAAAAAATTTTTGCGTAACAACTTATCTTGATATCGATTTTCATTTAGGAAGTTTCTTTTCGGCCCATTTTAGAGATATTTTTCGTGATACTTTAAAATATGACACCATGTATATGGTATCGCGTATATAAATTGAGACATGGGCGTTTACAAGATTGCAGTGTTACGTGACATCACAAAAATACGCTAATAAAACATTAATCATCTTCCAATAACGCTATAAAATTTCTATCAATATGACAAGTTCTGTAATATGTTTTGATAGTGAGTAATGATGGTGAATCGAGTATCATCAATTGTGGCAAAATGTTCAGAAGTTATATTCCATAAAAGAAGGTTACGCTTTGTTATGTAATAAACACATTAAAAGTAACATATGCTATAAAATATTTTACACTAGAACTATAAAGATTTGTCATACGGTAAAATAACCAAAATTGTGTTGGTACTAGTATTTGAAAGTATTAAAAGTAACCTTTTTTCGAAATAAAGACTAGAGATAATAAAAAAAAGTAATTTTACAATAATTCAAAAGATACTAGATTTTTTATAAAATCTTGTAAAATATATTTCGACAGATCGGTAGCTGGAAAATTTCACGGCATACTGGATAAAAAGAATTAAATTAATAGTTATTGGATAAAATTATTCACTTTACCATTTTAACGTTACAATTTATGTAAAAGTAGTCTACATAAAATGTCTACATTTAGTGACTGTGTTACAACTCAAGACGGATAAGGAAGGATAATCGGCTTTGATCATTAGCGTCATCCGATCACCAAATGATCTAAGATGAGCTTCGTGCAAGTATGCACTCGGCATGTAAACGAAAAAGGCATTTTTCCGCACACATGATTCGCGAAAAATACGTTTTGAAAAGATTTTACGTGGCAACATCGCTCGTTTTCGTGTCGGGTCACGTCGATGACACCGAGCAGTCGTCCGCAAGGCGTTCAACGCAATGCTCAAAGCTCTGTGAACTTACAAGTCGGTCCGCAACGCGTTACACAAACGTAAGTTAAATAAATAATTATAAAAAAAGATATACGTATTCATCTTACACAATTTGTCACATACCCTCGCGTTATGCCGACAGAAAAAAAAAAAATTTCCGGTACCGGGAATCGAACCCGAGCCTCCTGGGTGAAAGCCAGGTATCCTAGCCACTAGACCATACCGGACTTAGAAGATCATTCCAAAGACTCAGTCACACTGGACATTGCGTCATTTATTTTCAAAATTATCTTTTCTGCATAATTCAACACATTTTGTTTAATCGTGTTTATAATATTGTTTCCAGTAAAAAAAAAAGAACTTGTGCGTACATATTACGTTATTGTAAATTAATTTGCAATATACTGATTGTGATATATGTAACAAATGTAATATAACATTTAATTATTTTCCAACAAGTCTTTTAATTTTATTTATCTGCTTTTAACCCCTTAACCTACAACAACGTGTGAGACTCGTGGCAAAAAATTTGTTCAGTTGCGCTCGATGTAATTATTGATTCTTCCGAAATGTGTTCATTATTTCACATTTCTTTCCGTTGTGCTGAAATGTACGTATCGTAACGCGCGTACGACGTGCACACGTTCGAGCACGCGGCTAAACAGCTAAGTGGCTCGACGCGCGACCGACCTTCGTGTTGATTGCGGTCCGCCCCATCGGGACTTGGCACGCAGGACAAGGGGTTAAATAACCGCACGCAATTAAAACGAAACATCATTTAAGAACGATAATTTCAGAATTTTGTAAGATTGTTTTTTTCGCCTTTATTCCATCACCGGGTTCTTCTAAAAATAATCAAGGGCACTCTGGAAGATTGTGAGACATCGGCTTTAAAAGAAGCTTACGTTTGTCCAAAGTCAATAATTGGAACGTTCACCTCATATAAAGAACTCCGTGAACTGACTTCTCGATACGTTTTTCAACCACCGTTAAACATTTTCTTAATTGTGGAATACCAAAGATTTTTTACATCACATGTAAGGCACTTCGCGAGTTATCGCGAGCAAAAGATTTACATCGAATGCAAATTCCATTACACGTTTAGCAATTTAAAAAAGAAAGATGCAAGTTAAGTCTGTAAACTTGGAATATATAAAAAAAAAGCATTTTCATTGGCGTATTTGACGTATAGAAAATCCTCTACCGGCGAACTAATTTGCAGTCATATGAATACTAATTTTGAATGTAACATACATATATGTTGATACTACGAAAACAATGGCATAGTGGATATATCTACAATTTTATAGGTTTACTTTCAGGGAACGTGAGCTGTGATGTAAACTTCTGCCTACTCCTGCCGCAGGTTTATTTTCGTACATTTTCCGCGACGTTTGATGCAAGCCATGTGGCGTCGCGACGCCTATCGACCGAGGGAAATGCTATTAAATTAACCACCCTGTCAATTCGCTGATGTGCGTGCTGCGAAATTGATTTCACACCTCCGGACGGATCAAAAAAGCCCGTTCTGAGAAAAAGTGCGTCTACAAATTGTTTACATAGATAAAATTCATGTTAATTTACATTAAGAGTTAATAGTTGAAACGCTACTTTACTTCAGTTAACAAAAGGTTAGTATTTTACATTACCAGTCTTTCCCTTCCACTTGAAAAACAAAAAAAAATAGGGAATAAAAACACGTGTACTTTTATTTAAATAAAAAATTCATATTTTATCGACGTAGAACTGTAACAAAGATTTCCTGACGCAATTTTTGCTTCGTTTGCAATTTTTCTTTCAGTAGGAAACGAGTTGACGTTAAAATGTACAAAAACTGCCTTTATTTTAGAATTGTTGTAAGTATTCTTTAACTGTATCAGTCACACCCACTTGAGGAATTCGCGGAGGTATTCAGTACTTGAGATGTAAACTGCACTGCTACTGGAAAAACGCACCTCCACTTCTTCGTCCACGTTTAAATACATATTTCATAGACTACTTCCACGAGATATCTTGTAATTATCCTTTATGGTATCGTCATTAACTAACAGTAAAATCTAATTTTAATGATCCGTTGGATATTTTCGAAAATTCTGCTACGGACGGGATTTTATCTTAAAGACAAGTGGCGTCTAGTTTACACAGTTTCTTCCCGGTTTTCTTTTTATACAAGACTATATAGTAAAGTACTGTACAGCATTCCAGCAATACTTGAACCAATTTTGATATTTTCAGCATAAACCTTGTACATGACTTGGCAAACTTCTAACGTTCAAAAATCCCTTTTTTTAAATACGATTATTTCGTATTCCATTTCAGATCACTCGAACATAAAAATTACCGTAAAAACTTGCCTTACCATTTAAATTTTCTTTACGCCATGTAATTTCAATTTCATAATACATTAAATTGAATTTTATCGTGGAAATATTTATCTCGGCTTTTTGCGATCTTTTATCATCATCCGGAATAAGTTTCGTATTCCTCGACGAAAAAGGGAGATCTGCTGGAAGGCAGTGAAATCGTCGATCCATTTTAGTATCTCGACCACATCTCGAAAGCCTTGTTCAGCTAAAGAGTTCTGTACCGAGCGAAATAAACGGTCATCTGGAGGCGCTAAGTCGAGTAAAATATGTCGCCTGCGGGAGAACTTTCCAACTCGCGTAAAAGATGGTTCGCTGAGTGGCGAGAGTAATACGCAGTTTAGCATTGCCACACCGCAAAACGAACCAAATTATTCAACTGTCAGCAGTGATCTAACTACATTATTCAACGGTTAATGACATTATTACATCGTGTATTTATTGGAAAAAGCTAGAAAAGCGGATACATTTCGTGTCCCATCGAATATTCAAAATGACTGTTTTCGCGTGAACGTGATGAGACGAGTATGAATGTGTTGGTTTGGTGTGTGGGTACACCCTCAAATGTGTGCGTTTAGGACCGTCACGTTGCGCCCACTGTTGTTTTGCGAAATTATAATTAATTATACGTATAATTAATCACGACACGCTTTAAAGATTTCAAGGTCAACGCTTCGAAAGAGAGATTGCTTTATCGGAATATTTAATCTAATTTTGTGTTAACAATCGGCCTTTCATTGAATTCCGATCGGTAAAACCGAACGAATTTAAAATAATTTTCGACTTTTTTAGTCTCTGTACGATCAATGGTTGAAAATACAGATTCAAAAATCAGTATTTAGTCGCAAACATGGCTGTACAACTTTCATTTTGTTGTGCTATTTCTGTAAATGAAGCTTTTGGATCGTCTTCTATAAGAAATGTTCGTGTCTATTTGTTTTGTACGTCAAGATTGTCTTTGATGTACAAATAATAGTGTATTTTTTAAATAAAAATTTATAAATTCATTTCAATTGTGAATCAAAAGGAACATTAAATTTCGCCACCGTCTGATTTCGTTTGATTTGTCAATAAAGTTTCAAATACAAATTGGCATAGATGAAATTAGCAAATTTGCCAACGCGCGTGTCAAAGAAACTGTGGATCGATAGTTTTCGCTCCAAATGTTTTCATCGAAATACCGCAAACTTCGCTTTGAAACGCGACGTAAGCGTTTCGCGCCTCTGCGGCAGACCGAACTTACCATCGCGAACAAAGACTTTTCAAAGCTCGCCGATTAATTTTAATTATAAAATACAATTAAAAAATAATCCACCAAAGGTAAGAGAACGTTGTTAATTTCATAATGGAAAACATTTATCTTTTACAGTTACACAAGAACACACAATTTTGCGAAATTAAAATTCACCTTTGACACGACACTTGTGAATTTTGCTTTGGCAAAATACGACGGCAGTGAAAAACGATTTAAAAATTAATAATAGCCCGCGTGATTTTTCACAGGGGCTAATTAAAATTTAATGTATAAGGAGGAAGAATCCCGCCACGCTACCGAGCCAGCCGAAAAAAGAAGCCTTCGACCGGTCCTATCATATGCCGATCCTCCCGCTTTGGAGCCCACCGATAATTGAAGGCCAATGTGCAAACCTATAATTGCGTAACCGGTTTAACACAATTTCGAGCCGATGCAGCTGTTCGAACCTCTTAGGCTAAATTCTACGCAATATGCTCGAGTTTCAATTTGAAACCGCGCATCGCAATAACGCTGCAGGGGATGATCCTGGAATATTTCCAAAATGACGTAACGAGAACAGTGAAACTCGAAACTGCGCAATTTTGAGTTACCCTTTTATTTTGAGTTTACCTTTTTCGACATTTACACGTCGAATGTCGAATTTCGCTTTTCCGACATAAAAAAGACGTAACAAATAAATTCTACAAAACCAACATCAAACGAAGTAATGTACTTAACAATGTAATTAATTAATTTTCATTTTGTGAAAACGGTTGAATGGCAAATTTCAGAAACCAACGTCGGCTTTTACTCGTGCAAATATTTGACAGTTTTTTTGACAAACTGGGCAAACAATGTTGCCACGAACCCATTAAAAAAAAACGTGATTGAGTCATTTGCGTCAGTCGGCATGTTTCGCGTAATTACGTGACGAGCGTAAGCCATAAAAACTGTCTCTTCGTCAATGGACGATACCAGAAGACGAATCGAGTGTCAGCGAGCACTTAACACGCTGGGAGATACATGCTAAACAGATGCGACAGGTGGCCGAGTGGGCGTTGGACGGTTAAACAAATGCGAGTCGCCCGGTGAGTGGTCAAAGGCTGACTCGAGAATAATCAACGGCCGTTATTCGACGTTATCCTCGCGAATTAATAAAGCGGCGTATTGAACGATCGGCGATTTCGCGAATCGTGTTCGACACGCTCCGCATCGATAACGCGCTTGCGTTTAGGGCCGATTTGCATTAAACGCTCGAGCCCTTTTTTCGTTACAGCGTCGTAAACCCATTCGCTTTCCATCCCGAGACTAATGACGACATTAATAATTAAAGTGTATGGAAATGTTAATACTTTTGTATTTATATGCGTATCGCGTGAGATCGCGAATCTGTTAAAACTGCACAGGTTTCCAGCGACTCCTGATGAATACGCCAATTAAAGGACGAAAAAAGAGATGGGTAGATATGAAACGCTGGATTCGCGTGTACTACAGATCGGCATCCGTTGATCCGAACGTTGGCCACAATGCGAGGCGAATGTCGAGAACTCCCCTTATCGACTTAGTATTCTAATTGATCGAGACTTACCACCGAGTTAATTAAAAGTTAGACAAATGAGAGAGAGAGAGAGAGAGGTATCGGATTGGCGCGTCAAGTCAACTCTTTGTTCGAAACTTAAATCTACGATTTAAAACAACTTTCCGCCATTTTTCCCCATTTCGTAATCAATTAATATATCGGCTGATTAATAATTAAACGTAATTAAACGGTTAATAATTAAACGGTTAAAATCCAATTGCGATAAAGAAAGCAGGAAATGATAAAATTTACATCATTTTTTAATTCTCTATTTTTTTTCTTTCTTTTAGTACGCTATTCCTCGCGGATGACGTTAATGGTAAAATGTTGCATTCGCGATAATGCACTTCTGATAATTACGCGATTATGCCTTTTAGGAATTTCCAGACCGCGTTTTGTACACAATGTGCTCGCATCACGCTCTATTTATACCTGTGACACGGTCTCTTCTTTGCCCTGACTCAACTGATATGAAAACCGAGCGAAGCGGGCCACGCTGACAAAACGGCTTCCTGATAATTCTCTCTTCGCGGCCGCTGAAACCCTTCGCCGTCCTTTATCTCGCGCGTTTCGTTGTTGAAATTAGAGAAGGAACGCCTGACTGGATAACTCGACAGTCCCGGGTGACATTTACGGCAAAGGCGTCTCGATGGTAAACTCAACTTTCAAATGTCCGGGCAAGATTGACGATGAAACGAGATATAGATATTTTAGTTGTAAGTATTTTAGTGCGGATGTATATATGTAAGAAAAAAAAACCGAAAGGAATTTACCAAACAACCTAACAGTTGACCAAGTGTTATTCGTCGTCAGGTTACGCTGTAAAAGCGCGTTTGCCAAATTTCTATCGTGGATTTGAATATGGAAGGGACCGGGTTTAACAGGCGAGATTAAGAGAGAGAGAGAGAGAGAGAGAGAGAGAGAGAGAGAGAAAGATTATAAGAGACGACTACATTCGCGCGAGGGCGTGGCTTTTGCGGGTTATTTATACTAGCCTATATCAACTTCTGAAACAGGTTACACGTCCTGACACTTGCGCGAAACAACGCTAGGCGAGCCGAAAAACGGTGGTATATTTTTCGCACTTTCTTAAACCTCCC
>JABFPT010004650.1:0-10989 GCA_022817245.1 Nixonia krombeini
CCCTCCGCACCCCGGTTACAACCCCTGTTTTGGACTATAATTACTCCCCCCCCCTCCCCCCCCCACGATCCAGCTAATAGTTCTTGTTGTCATATCGGCGGTTCTTCCCCCTTTCGGGTAACTTTTGTAACCAACAAATTGATGGCTCAGTTGTTTTTTCTTTTTTTACTACTACATTTTTCTACTACATTTTCCCAAGAACGGCCAGTGGTTGGAAAATTCACGAACGATCGCGTCAACGGTCGAAGCATAAAACTTGCTTAACGACAATGCTAACACCAATAACAATAATAAAGGAGGTTAATAAGTAATGGAGATGTAATTGACAGTGAGGTCATTACGCGCGGACGAGTGTGACAGTTATGCGCCATAGAAAATGACAGCGCGTACGCAGACGCGAGAGAGCGTTTACGAAAAATATCCGATAATCGGTTTTTCCTTCGCGCTTGAATAAAATGAGTGAATGGCGAGTCTCTACTCCTTCATATACCGGGCCGGGAATACCACAATTACCGTCTCGTTGTTCGCAGTCATAACGAGCGTATCGTCGCCGATTATTAGCGCGAGGCGTACGAGAGCCGCGTACGAGAGCCGCGCACGAGTAGTCTCACTCGAGCGGTCGTATTGGAGGCGAATAGAGCGCGAGTCGCTCGAACGCTTCCCCGTCCTTCCCTCGGTAGAAGAGCGTGTCGAGAAGCTCGCCGCTGTACTAGCGCCTGCCGCCCACCGATAGTCGCGACGCGTAACAAGTTCGTAAATCGATTAACCGTCTCGCTGCTGCTGCTGTGCCACGGCGGTTCGTCGTGCGTATCCTCGCGCGGCTCGAACATGCGGAACGCGCAGCGGCGCATTTCCGCCACTCCGCGAAAATGCCAAGCGCGCCAACCTCGGCCGCCCTCACCTTCCCGGCAATTCGATTTTAACTACGATCGAAGTGACGCGGTTGTCGGCCTAGACGAGGGATTTTGCTCGGTGATTAGCGGCGTCGCCGAGTAGTCGTTCCCTCAAACAAAGCTTCCCTTCGCGTACCGGCAACTCGCGCCGATCCGTTTATTAGCGTTGGAAGAGTCGACGTTCGCCTTGCTCCAAGCTCCCTAAAATCTACTCCACTTCGCTGCAATCCCGCTGGTAGTCCTTCATTTCCAGTGCTTTTACACGCTACCTTGTCGACTTTGCGACTCGATTCTTCGGCAGCGTGTCTTGCAATTTGCGAAAATAACGATGACTTTCGCCGGAAGAGACGGCGTTGCCGAATAAACAACGCGCGAGTCGTCTGTAGCCACGTTGTTTATTCACGCCACAGTGGTACATCTTTGCACAATTTGAATTTTAATATTAATCTTATTCGACGGTCGCGTTTCCCGGCTACGCCACTTTCACCGTAAACTTGACGACTCTTCGTCGTCACGTTTCACCTCGGCCGGAATAAACGCGGTAAAAATATTTTCACCCTTTACTTTACATCTACTGTATAAGCTTGGGAAAGGTGTCTGTATATACAATGATCACGGTCGCGTCAGTTGGCAATAAAAAGCAAGAGCCACTTTTTCCCACCACATTGACAACGCTGCTCCGGCGCCTTTTAATTCGAGAAAAGAGAAAAACGAGATGGAATCGTCGGACGGCGACGTCGGGATATAACTCGATGTATTTCCAATATAATATTTCGAAATGCATTCAACGCGCCTTATTAAACGCGTTCTCGCTCCTTCTGAAAGTTCCTCGTCTTGTACAGTCTCCGTCTCCGCTGAATCTACCACGCAAACCGATATGACGTTTCGAGAACCGCGCTGATCGAGTTATCACTTTTCGCTGTAACATAATCAGGAATAGAAACACGGGGGGATTTCCCTCGTCATCGAGAGCCGCGAATATATTAATAACAATGACAACGGATTGAGATAAAGATTCCCGTACATCTCGTACTTCCGATTCTCGGAAGCTAAAACTTTCCGCAGCGGCGAAATCACGATCCTCGTTTTTCGCGACGATGTTACGCAATACCAGGCTTTCGCTATTTTCGTGCAGCCTGCACCGGCGGGATGTCTCCGAATGCATTGTCCGCTCGGTCGCGCGCATACTCGCTGAATAATTTACATTCTTTCATCCAATAAAACTTATTTTATTGTCAAAGCTAGATCGATACTGGTATCAATATCAATATTTTAACGTATTCTCGATAGGATTGCTGCTGGTAAATTTTCTACATCTTATACATCATATATATTAGAATAACCTCGTTCTCGAGTTAAAAATGTAGCTCGGAGAGTTAGAAAAGCGTGGTTTCGCTTTCGTATGGTCATTACAACGCGACAGTGATACGGAGAAAGGTCGCGTATATGACTCGACCTCGTGGGCGAGGCGGAAGAGAGGGGCGGGGAAGGGACGGAGGCGAAGGATAATATGGCAAGTCTTTCGTCATGCAAAGACCAGCGGAGTCAAACGTATTTCTATACATCTGATAACGCGCGCCTTCTTCCATAAGCGACTGTACCGCGGAACTCGTTAAACTTATTGCGTGACTTAGATTTCGTTAAGGTTATTAAATAGTGGTCTAGGTAAGCGTACGTGGGTTGGTTGTACAAGTTGTGTTAGGTTGGTTGGCAGGTGGCGCGGGCTATGCGAAGAGCCGTTGGGCGAGATGGAATTTCTCATTTCGAAAAAAGGGCAAGCGATCGAAAGGAAAAAACTTGGACGCGTCTCTATTCCGGCGTCGGTATTTCTCCGGGTATCCATCGAGTCGGCGGCTGCGATGCGCGTGCATTATGCATCCCAATGCGCGGCCATGTACACGCGCATGCATCGGCCGGGGGATGATTTAGATGATTCGCCTTTCCTGCCGGAAAATGAAATTCCTCCGCGTCAAATGAATTATTTTCTATGACGAGATACCGCTCTCACTCCTTCGCACCGTCTTCCCCATCCACATCTTTCCGATAGGTCGATGATGAAAAACTGCGACCGGCTGTTACGAGAATTTTTGGCTAAATGCACTGTCCATTACAAACGGTCGCGCAGTTTGCGCCGGAACACACGGAATTTCACAATTGAGATAAATTCTCCGTGCGTTTTTCGACGATAAAAGCGATGAAACATTGTCGCTCGTGAATAACTCATATTTTCTGGCAACACGGTGCGAATAACGTTTGGGAGGATCGGCCGAAAAGCAATTACCTATTTCATACCAAGATTTCATTAACTGCGTTAAAACGTTCGTTTTTAAATTTCATTTTAACGCTCGGGCGATGATTGACACGAATCGACTCAAGGGTTTGTTTCGGTTGAAGTACAGCCGGAGCAAAATGGGAAAAAGCTGTCTCGTTTATATTCCAAATGTTAGCTGTTCTTATTTTTTTTTTCATCGGGTATTCTATTCTTTTTCAATATTTCCATAATTTTCATAACACTTTCGAAGTTCCATCAATTTCACTTACTTCCATCCTTGTTCGTGTTTACGTGTACGCGAAAATTCTGATACAGGAATTTCTGAATATAAATCAACGCGTAAAATAGTCTCGTTATTGCTGTAAAAAATTTGCCTCGTGCGGTGACGCGAATGTCGCCGGGCATTTTATGCTAATCAGCGAAACGCATTGTGATAAGAATGATCGATCCGGTACATAATCGTGGCAATTACGTCCCTCGTATGAGAGATTTTGTCGTTGATAAGACGACCGTTTTTAACAATGGTGCTATTACGCTGATAATGAAATATTACGTGAAAAGTGATACGACTGTTTATTATGAAAGCGTGTTATACAAAACTCTCATTGTTGCGGGGATAATGGGAAATTATGCGCTTCGTATGAATTATAGAAGAAATTATGCCTAATTTTTTCCGTACGATTAATGCTCCTGCGAGAAGTTCATTACACGGTAATTGACACTCGACGTAGTAATGTGAATATGATAATCGGCTTAATCCATTAATTATGCTTTGTTTAATGAATAGACTGAACTGACGAGTATGGCCCTTAAAGTCATAATGGGAGCATGATCGGAACTTAACGGAATCATTCTTTGGACGTTTTTAAGTGCTCGACGAGAGTAATGAATTTCAATTCGCGTTCCTTAATTAACAGCTGAAATGCTTAACTTTGAAAATATTTATTTTCAGTTAAATGCGAGACAAGTAAGTCGCCGTTTCAGTCGAACCGTGATGAATAATTAACAATGAATCTCGGGAAATAGCGAGGAACCGTATTATACATTATTCCCGCTTAACAATGTCGTCTCCTCTTTCTCACAGGTCCCGAGGTGTTGTCTTTCTGAAAGGACACATTGTAGTGACATGCACGTTCCCCGATTTACAGGCATACGTAATACGCGTAAAGCTGACTTTTTTAAGAGGAACCGTGTGAAGTTTTTAGAAACTTTTTCAGAAAGCTAAACAATACCGTGAATTCTGATAAAATCGGATGGCGTTCCACACTTCCGCGCAGGTTTTATAACGAATCTCACGAAACTCCAGGGAAAATGAGAGGCGTACAAAAAATATTCTCTAACTTTACTCAGCAACGTGCTGTTTTTAAGTAATGAATTACTTTCTACGTGATTTTTCTCAGAGAAATAGCAATTCCACAGGGTCTGAATAAATTCTCAAATACTTTAAGACCGATCATTAAGCGATACGTTTGGACTGTCCGTTTCGCCGACTATTACCAAGTAACTAGACATGGCTTCGAAACTATCGGTGGGGGATACTTTTTGGCTCGTTGTCCATTCTAGACTACGAATCTAGTGCCTAGTTTTCCGAAGGGTGTCTTGTTGCAAACGTCATTTGCTGTTTGGGTTCGGACTGGCGTTGTCGCAAGGTGGCGGTATTCCATGCCATATCGACTTGTATCATCTACTTAGTTGAACGCCTTGGGACGACACGCGAAAACAGTGCATTGAGAAATGTATAGCTCTCGTGAGGTTGCAATTCGACGTAATATCCACCGCGAGCTTTGTTATCGCAGAAGTGATTTCGCATCGCCGTAGGGTTTTTCAAGGTAGATTTTCCAGAGCCGTCACTCCTCTCCGTTCCACTGCTGTCGTTGTTCCCTACGTTTAGAGAAACCTCGGGGTGATCGGCTGTGGACTACCGCATTGCCGGAAGCTCTTGTACTCTTGATCTTGCATTCCGGGATCTGGACCAGAAAAGCCGCCCACGTGTAGTTCGGTGTAGACAACGGTCTGAGGTGAACATTTGAACAGGAGGGAACGCTTGAACTGGACTGATTTGGTCACAGTTGATTCGAAGAGGCTAAATTGTTGGGAAAAATAGAAAAAACGATTTTCCACCCGTTTATCGTAAATTCGACTCGCTATTTTGACAAAGGAACAGAGTTGTTAAGATACCAAAACTGTTCACTCCAAATGTCTACGTCTTACTTCCCAAAAAGGACAAAGTCTCTGTATTCCAGAATACATTCTCCCGATACAATAACTCTGACGAGCCATTTCTTTGGTATTTCTCGGCAGGGCTGACAAGATTCAACTCCGAATTTCCGCCAAGACCAACGGTTCACTCCTGGTGCACGATATTCGTAACACCGTGCGTTTTCGGCTCCACCTGCATAAAATCTTCATGTGAAGTATGCGAGGCACGTCGCTCTTGCGAGGATACAATGGCGGTAAACGGGTACGCGGAATGTTCTTCGGGATCGCTTTTCAGGCACGAGCGCCGAGTCTGACGTTTGGCTTTTAAGGTTTGCGCGGTTAGACAGAGAGCGCATTCATCCCCGCGGGGCAACATAGATCTGTCAAAACGCTCGAAAGACGCCGAGTCTGGCTCGCCCGCCTCGCCCACCTCGCTTTGACGTACACCCGCGGACGTGATAAATAATGCCGCGCGGCAAATACCGTATAAGCTTTTATGGCACCATGGTGACATTGAAACTAGTTTTCCGTCTTGTTTTATGCTCCTGGGAGTATCGGGGCGAGACCTTTGCCGCAAATAGACGTCGGATCCACTGGAACTTTCCCGGCTCGATCATCCACCAACTCGAGGCCAACGAGCTGAATGGTGCTTACCGTCAAGCTGTCTCTCGTCTAAACCACATCCACTGCTCTCATTCCTCTTACATTATACGGCATTGGAAACCAAAACGCGAGCAATGCGTGTCGCGTTAACTTGCGCGAAGTATCGAAATCACGGTGTTTCACTTCTTTTCCACCGATATTTCCAAACGTCATTTTTAGACATTTTTAGAAAACCCATATCGAATGTAAACGGGTATTGTCTTTCGTGGGATAATGTTAATTCGACGGTCCATACTCGAATTACGCGAACGGTACGGACTGCCTCTGCAGTGATCCTTGCGATTGGTAGCGGAGTGCGAGGTAGAGCGAGCATGCGGCTGAACCTGAGAATTGATGTATGATTTACATTTAACGGTGTTGACGACGACGGCGATAATGATAGTATTATTTGCATGTGTCGTACACATACACGTGTGTACATGTATAATCGATGCAGGCTGTACCCAACTCGCGAGTTCGTATGGCTCATAAAGCGAACCATTACCTCGGCACGTAATACCAAAGACCATATGAGACCGCGCACTGCCGTCCCTACGTGCCGTACTTAGCAAAATTCCGAAAATGGATGATTTACTACGTGCCGGGAAACCGCGATCGCTGATGAAACCCCTCGACGCTCGCGGATGACCGGGCTAAACTTTCGACCCAACTGTACAAATAGGGGTGGTGGGGAGGGGGCGAAAAATGCAAATAGCCCCGTGCAATTAATCAAAATTCATTTGTTTCGCGGAAAATACCGTTTGCGCGAAACTAACGAGATTCGGTAGTGCTAAAACGACGACGGGCATTCGTGACAAACCGCAGCATCGCGGTAACCGCGATTACAATCGAATTGGAAACAATCGTCCCCGCCGAGTTACATCGCCTTGTAACAACTCTCGCCACAGATCGAAATCCTTCACGTTGCGTCACCGCTGTTTTTTTGTTTTGCACCGCTAAAAATCAAACTGCGGTGGTTTCCAAAAATTGGAAAGATTTGCACGAAATTAAAAATTGAAAAGTGGTCGCGAATAGCGCGGAGTGTTGGGAGAGTATACAAAGCGGTGGGCAAGTATACCATTAAGCTCTACACCGAGAATACGTTAGCGGGTAATGGTGAATGAGAGGCGTACATATTTATGCAACGTATTACCTGCTGAAACGTGTTTGGCGTTGCCGCGACGTATGCTTTTATACGTAAAAAAGAGGAAGAGAGGAAAAGAGATTAAACATACGCCGAACGGTATTGGAAGTGATCGTCAAACGAAGGTGGGCTATGCGCGGCATAACTGTACGAAGGAATCGTTGGGAAAGTGCTCTGTCCACTATTGCTCCGCGCGCTGTCATTCGGCTAATTACGATCGTGACGGTGCGCGCCTCGCTACGACAAGCCTATCCTACTTCGAACAAGTGGCGCGGGAACGTTCGCGCGGGGATTAGCGAGCGGGCGCGAAACGCGGTCAGTTTCTTGACCGCGCGAACATTTGACGCGTTTCCCTGCTGGATGCACGCCGACCGGACAGAAAAAACGCGATCCGAAATGTAGACGCGAGTGAGCAAACTCGTTAGCCCGAGTAGAACGAACAACGAAAGAGGTACATTAACGAAGCAAATATTAGCGAAGGTGATGCATTACATTTTAAAGGGCGAAGGGCAGTCGACAGCTCGCGGTTTTCCTGCAACGTAAACCTCGCGCGTTCACCTCTCGCGCACTCCAATAAAATTACCCGTGAAACAAACTCGCGTGTCTGACCATTCGATACGTCCGCTGCCCTCTGTAACATTTGTACAGCCGTACGAATCTCCGCAATCTACTTTCGAATATACAAAGCCGCTATTTGCGGAAATCCTTTTTTTCCATTTTCGTCCATCGCTCCCGTTCACTTTGCAAATCATTTCGCTTTTTGCAAAAGTGCGTATCGTTGCGCGGCGTATCGCAAAGGCCCCGCGTCTGTGTCTGTGTATCATCGCGGTCGATTGTTGTAATAGCGACGTATCGGGATTGCATTAAAAATCGGTATAGCGACGCTTTTACGACCCGGAGTTCGTTTTAGGGAAATGCGTCATCAAACTCACCGATGCGCAAAAGAGACATCGCAAACTAGTTTTACCGCTCGTTTTATAGGAAAGGATAAACTCGATGAACGCGGCCTTTGATTTACAGATTCCTAACTTCTATTCGACGCGAGATCGGTTCGGAGAGCGTTGCTCGGGTGCCGCGACGCCCGCATCGCCGGCACCCGCCGCTTCCCCCACGAATGAATGAAAAGAGATTTTCCGCTCTTTTTTCCGAATCGACCTCCGACCTGTAAATCTTCTCAGTGACGAGTAATTAATATTTCTATGACAAACCGTTCATTCCTCCCTCCCCCTACCCGCCCCGCTTTCATTTCGCTCTGCTCCCAGCCATAGCGATGTCATGTCCACCAACGAATGAAGATTAATCAACCGAACGCGGGCCGCTTTCGCTTTTTCCATCACACTCGTTGTTCGCTCATACCCCTCGCGTTTACTCAGCCGCCTGACTACACGAAAGGATTAATCACTCTCCTCTCCTGTAAATTAGTTCGCCGCTTTTCTTGCACGAGGCAATGTTGACTCTGAAACAAATAAATATCTCGATCCCTTTCCTACTCGCGCTCTTGTTCTCCCCCTCCTCCCACCGTCGCCTTTTTCCAGCCTCTCTCCTTTGTTCGCCCACGTACAAAGTCACGGCTCACACGCGTCCGCACACACGTATATACGCACACCCGTGTGCCGCAGGACTGCGTTCAAATCGATTCTCTGGCCATGAGCAGCCACTGAGAACGGGGGATAGATAAGAGGAAGAGGGATAGAGATAGAGGGAGGAATGGAGAGGAGGAGGTTGGGGGAGAGAGAGAGAGATAAAAGTAGAGAAGAGAGAAACGAACATGTCCGGAAGTCCGTCGTGAAGCTTGTGCAGCTTCCGAAGTCAGCCCCAAAGTGGTAACTTCGTCAAGGTAGGTCAACCACGACGCGAGCCATTATGCGTTTTAATTGCATCCATTAACGGGGGATTCCATTGTTACGGACAGTGATGAGACGGCTATGGCGGTTTTCTCCTTTATCCGTCCTTCTTTGGCGCATTACACAGACTGGGATGAATATTCAACGATTTTCCTTCCATCTCTCTCTCCCTCCCGCTCTCATTCTCTGACGCTCATCTTCCACCCCTCTTCCCTCCCTCCGCGCCTCCTCCCAACGCGGTACGTCGCCCGCTCGACGTCGCTGTCCCTACCGAGCTCCTCGCGCAATGTGAGCAACAAAGTGGAAAAGGCATTAATTTCGGAAACATATCTCATTTTACTTCGTACTTTCTCATTGTTCGCCTCTCTCTACCTTGGAAAAGAAGGAGTAAAAAGCAGAGGGAATGGGCGACATCGCACCGTGTCAGTAAGTTTGATTACGTTAATGATGCACTTTGCAGCGGAGATGCATCGGGGAACGAGCGCACTGACACACTCTGCGTCGTGTACTTTCGCGCCTCTCGTACAGCGATGGCTTCTGATCCCTTCCTTCTTTTCAAAAAACCACCCTTTTTAATTTATTCATGTATCTATTACGCGGCAAAGGATCAAAAGAGATGATCGCCTCAGTTGCGACGCTCAGACGATTGCTTCGTTTTTTCATTTTTAATGCCATTCGTCTATGTATATTTGTGCGTATGTGTACACATATACACACACGCGCGCGCGCGTAGTCGGGTCCATTTGTATTCAGGGACGCGTTCGCAGGTGCTACTATTGCTTTAGAACAATATCCTGAGAAGTTATAGAAAGTATTGACGTCGCTGCAAAAACTGGCGCCTGTTTTAACACGTGTCACCTCTCCGTGTTACACACATGAGCAACGAAGAACCGTCGCGAGTTTACTTTCGCGCGTCGTCGAATATTATAATGATTGAAGAATCTGCCTATTATACTGATTTTTATTCACGGTATTACGCGGAAATATCGGAGAACGGTTTATTTGTTCCCTCATATTTCACAATCAGCGCTCAAGTGCACGTGTATACTGGGTGTCCAGAATTGAAGGTCATGTTTTAATAAACCGAGAATTGCCGTTTATTTGACTTTAATTTCTTAAATGAAAATCAATATTGGCGGTATCAATTATATACCCACTCTATTTTGCGCGTATTTGCTTTTAGTCTACGCTTTGATCGCTCATTAAGTCAGCTACTTTTGGAAAGTACATAGTTCCGTAGTCTGTCAGACATTTGGCACGGGAATGAAGATACGTAATTAGACTGATATACTGATACATGAACGCTTATAGAATTAACTTCAGAATAGTTGTAATAGCATTTGCAGATTGTCTATCATGTTGCATCATTCGATTATTTCATCCCTAATAGTAGGAAGGACCAACATACGGGGTGATTCTTGATGTCCGTCGCGAGATCTATCCGCTGCTGTGTAACTCAAAGCTGAAGGACGAAGTAGATTTTTCAAAAAAAAAATTTAAGGATATCGAAAAGAATCCACGTACCTCTTTGGAAAAATACCGAAAATTCAATTTCGGTATTTTTTCAGCTGTGACTTACAAACCAACAGATAGATCTCACAATGGAGATCAAAAAACAACCCTCATGTTGGCATTTCTGACCATTAGGAACAGAGATATTGACGAAAACGTAGAAAAATAGTAGGGATAAAAATGAAATTATTGTATCGTTTACTTTTAAATACCGAAATGGAGCAAAGTTACAGCACGAAAACTGTGAAAGTCGGTAAATCACATACCCACCACATAATTTATCCCTTTTTTCTCGAATATCTCTGCTCCTAATCATTGGAGGGGCCAACATATAGGTATATTCTTAATGTACGCGACGAGATCTATCCAATGGTGTATAAATTAAAGCTGAATTCCGAAGTTGATTTTTCGCGAAAAATTGAAGGGGTACCCCTTTGGAAAATTTCGAAAAAATCAACTTCACCTTTCAGCATTGAATTACAC
>JABFPT010004653.1:0-10983 GCA_022817245.1 Nixonia krombeini
CATGTACGTGTGTAAAAAACGCGCGCGCGCTCGTCTGTATGCCGCGTACGAGTCAACCTTGTATGCTTTTCCTCCGCTTTCCACATTCCACACAAAATACACGTATTCCTCCGTAGCGATGTTTTCACAAATGCTTAACCTAATTTTTATGATCTGGCACGGTAAACAGTCTGTTAGATAAAATTCATCGCATTAGCGTTGTAACAGTTGAATTAGGTTTCACAAAACGTACGTGCTACGTAATAGAAAAATCGTCAAAACCGATTTTTACTATTTAGCCGAGCAAACGAGCGCGATAAAGATAAGAGATTAAGAAAAGAAAACATTAGCGTTGTCGAAAGACAAATTCGAAAAGGTTCGCCGATTTTCGCGGAGAGTCGTGATTTGCCGATCGCTGTCAGAGGTAAAATCCCGTTTCCGCCGATCGATAGAAACTTAATTACTTTTTTAATTACTCCAATGATGATTATCCGCAAAAGAAGGCCGATCGCGATACAGAAAATAACAGTCGATATATCGCATGTACAATATCGATATTCGATATAGGACGATCGATAAGACCGATCTGAGGATCGGATCGGTAACAGTGATTTCTGGATGTTCGGAATCGTAAGGGATCGATAACCGGTCGTTAAGCGAGGGCGATCGCGCGTCGTTCGTCCGACGATCGACGTCTCGTTTAAATAGTTAACGCGCGAAAGTCCATCTTCGTTAGCGAGTTAGCCGGTCGCCGGGGGATCGATGCCGCGGGAACGCTTAACCGCGTGACCCGGGCGAGAATAGACCGAAAAGGAAGAAAAGCGGCGGTAGGAGGGGCGGGGGGTGGGGTGAGCAACGACACGGCATCGGCCGGGGCGAAAATAGCCGGGGTTTCTTCCGCGAATGAAAAACGCGCCGATCACCGCGAATCCGATTCGATCAATCTCGCCCCGCTAATTGCCAGCCCGATTGACGGTCATACCCCGACAATTTGCGCGATTAACTCGACGGATTTCGCGTCATTATTCTCGCCGAGAGGATGTCACACCTGGATTTGGATATATTTACCGAGCTTTAATGGACCGATCACTCCTGTGAAACCGCTCGTTACAACCACGCTTACCCCGACGGATGACGCGTTCGTTGCTACGCCGATGATTTTATTCGCTGGATTCTTATCCAGATTTTCATTCGGGGACTCTCGTTCGGACAATTTTCGGACTGTGCACAACAAACCCACCGCGGTTAATTCCGAAACTGGATTTTCGCGTACTTTGAATATTCTTCGAATATTCGAGATATCGCGGCGAGTTTTCCGATTTTTGCAAGTACGAGTTGCGATTGACAAAAAAAGGCAACCGTTTCTAAATTGATATTTTCAAATAATCGTTTTCTTTGACATTTTTTCAATTCTCTTTGCCTGTCCTTTTCTAATACAATATTCACGCATTGGCACGAGTCAGTTCTTGCAGAAATTTTCATTTACGGATATCTCGATTTTTGGTAAAAAGAAAAAAGATCGATTTGTTCGAATGTAATTAACGAGAAGCGTCTTTTCAATTCTCGCTCAGTTTTAGAAAGCAGAAGTTTTGAAAACCGCGTTGGAGTCTTTTGAATATTCAGATCTCTGTCTCGGTACCTCACGTACGAAAAGCCTGAAGAAAACCTCCTGGAGTGTCATTGACCTTCGGGACAGTTTAGCCCTCTATTCCCGGCCCCAGAAGCCACATTTTAACCACGAAAATCACGTCTTCCCTCTATTCACTTTTGAAAAAGTGAAACAATGCAACGTGGACTCTTTGATTACGCCCAGAAACAAAAATGTTGTTCATGCTTTCTAAAATTCTACTACACAACTTTCATTCAACTTTTCACACGTACAATTACATATACACGATACACGTTAACAACAATATACGCTTATATTAGATCGGAAACTATGAAACGGGCGTTGAATGAACGTCCAGACGGAACCGAAACGCCCGTTTCATAGTTTCCGACCTAATACACAACACGACACATAGAATAACATACAACACTAAACACACATGTGTGTGTATGTGTATAAATAAACAAAAAAAAAGTTGTAAATATATAAATGTAAGCAAAGGTTTGATATCGTAATATAATATTCGTGAAGTGCCGCGAAAGCAGTGGGAAGCAAAGCAAAATTCACGCGTCGAATGGAAAAGGGAAGGCTCCAAGAAAGTTCGACATTCCTGCGCGTTTCGTCTTGACGAAAATGCCAGGTGGCGGCCAAACCTCGCCCGGGACCATTCACCGACACTAACGACGTTTATCGCAGCTCACCCCTCGCCCAGCTCGCTTCACTCAAGACAGTCAAGCCTGCCGGATATCCGCTCACCCTGCCGCGGCCAGCAACGTCTCGATACTCAAAAAACACAGCAGACCAGCGGCAGATAGCGAGGCCTTCGTCTAAAGAGATAAGCTCGAGAGCGCTTCTTCAATCGCGGCGCCGATTAAACTCTTTCCTCCCGCGCGGCCCCCCCCCGTTTTACGCTCGGGGGATTTTCCAGCAATTATCGTGGATTTTGTTCTTGGCCGGATTTGCCAAACGCGATTTCGCTTTAATTAAACAAAGACGCTTTAATTGAATAAATAACGCCGTTCGCCTAATTTAAAGCGGTCTTTATCGACTTTTCATCCGATCCGAACGAGGATAACGACGGATAAGGAAGAACCGATGAAAAGAATTGTTAATGATTGTAATGTAATTATTTTATTATTACGCGACATTAAGAACAATTTAACGACGGTAATTATTCATAGTTCATATTCCGTTATCAGAAATCGGTTATATTAAGCATTTTCGCTAATACTCGTTGCCAATTTCGACAATGTTGCCAATTCCTTTTATACTCGATGTTTGGGAAAATTGGAAATTTGGTCGGATGTTACTCGGCGCCGTGAAACCGAAAGTGACGTTATCGCTTAAAACACCGATCTGTTTGTATTTTTCATCGGGGTGTTATATCCCGAAGGCAAAAAAAACCTCCATTGCAAAATGTATTTACACGAGAAATACAATTGTCCCGGCAAGTTACATCGAATTAAAATTACGATACAATTCTACGAGACTTTACGAACATTTGACGATATTTAACGAACTAATGCACTTTTGCCATCGTCGGTTACTTTATTTACATTTGCGTAATAAAACGTCCGATTTTCGCGAATTGGCTTTTCCGTTCGAACGACCGATCGAATTAATCCGAGGGGAAAAGATATAATTTAATTTCCCGTGCTATGTGTCGCAAGTGGACGGGGATAACTTTTAAAATAGCTCGGAATGAAAAGTCGAACGATTCGTCGTCACGTTTCGTCCTGCGGATCGCGCATGCGACTAATTGGAATAGAAACGAATATGGTCAGTCGTGATTGAGAAATATCAAAATGTTGAAATATTTCAAGTATTTCGATAGACCGTATATTCGCGGTTCGCGAGCTCATCGAGGGAACAAACGACTTTATTACAATTCGTACTTCGACCTCTATCGGTTTCTATCGGTTTGGATACATCTCCGTCATCACGAACACTTTACCCTCTCTCTTGCGCAAGACAATTTTCCAGAAATGTTCGGGAGTGCCTCGACATCGCGAATGACAATTGACAACGATTATTCGAAATTCCGAATAAATTTCGAAAAAGTGGATAATCGGATACAAAAAAGCCAATTTTTCTTTTCCCCGCGACAAATGATTTTAGGAATATTTATTATATCGAAGATCACCCCGAAATGAGAAGTCGAGTGTTAAAACTCCGTCCGACCAGTTGCATTTATATGTGACACGTCAGGAGAACCAGTTGGAGAGGCTTTTATTGTCGATGAGCGGAGGATCGATATCCAGCAACACCCATACATATTGTTTTTTTAATCCAGCAACGACCAGTTCTCTTGTCGGCAAATCGCGAGGTTTTCAAAATGACGCCGAGACAAGTAAAATTCTTTGTATGGAGATCCGTCAAGTAAGGTTAGTAAGCAAAGTCTAAACGAGAAATCGTATCGACTATTCGTCAAGATCCGTCGGTTCGCCGCGTCGGATCTCGACGGTGATCCTCTCGAGTAGGAACAAAATGCAAAATATACGAATAAAATCAGGATTTGTATGTCAGGAAGTGTCATTCTTCGGAAACAAAGGCCCGAGACGGGTTAAGTAGCACAACCCGAGATCGAGAGGTGACAATTTCGCGACAAAGGAACGGCTGTCAACGGCACGCCGTTGTAGGTTAAGGCAGATACGAAATTAGCGGTTATTGTTGGCAAAACGGACAGCACTGTCACGCCGAGGCAAGTGAAGACAGTCCGACGAAACGTGGCTGGTAATCGAACGGTTGCGTTCAAATATCCAGATTGGCGACGACAATGAGCAAGAATTGGACTAAGGATAATTACTTTTTTACGGAGTTACTTTTCAGGCTGGTCGATTGTTATCGGGAAAGGTCAAAGGAAGGACGCGCGGGATGATCACGGGTCGCTTTCTCCGGCTTAGGAACGTGACCTCTCCGGGGAAAGGAATCCGAGGGAATTCGAAAACAAGCTACGCCGGGGAAATAAACGAGGCGGAAATGGCCGAAGGGGGGAGGGGGGAGGGTGAAAGGTATGATTATCGGAGCATCTTTCCCCGACTCTGTCCCCTGTCGCGATGTCAACGGCGGCATACGCGCAATAAAGCGAGCAATCGCGTTTGACGCATTAGTCAATCCGGCCGGTGGTGGGGGGAACCTCGAGACAAGCCTCGTGAAAAAAAAAGGACGCTGGAAATGAGCGACAGGTCGCGTGTTGTGTAAATCAAGACGAGCTTTCCGGTTGGCAACAGTGCGGACGAGCAGCGAAACGATCCAATTTTTACATTCAATTTTGAGACCAGATTCTCGACTAAGATCGGTTGACATCGATCGGTTTGACGTCGATGGTTGAAAATGCACGCTTTTTTGTACACACCGGGAAATGACTGATTCGAGCTTCTCCGTTTGGCAAACGCGTTCCGTCGACCCGCGATGCTATCTGCCGATTTCCCAATTACGTTAACGAAATCGGCTTTCCAAGCGTTTCTAAGAGCGGCGAAAAGCAGGAAAAAACTGGTCGAAGGAGGACAAACGTGCCGAGGCGAAACTCGGTTAATCGTCATTTAATGAGCCCGGGGAATCGGCGCACGTTTCCCGGCCGTTTTTCATCGTCTCGAAAGACGTGCGGCCGAGGGGGATCGGATTTCCACAGGCGGCGGAAGTCACCGAAAAACGTAGGGAGGATGCGCGATGCATCTGACGCGTCTCGTCTTTCCCCCCTCGCCTCCCGCGCACACGTGCGACATGCGGCTTTCAAAACGTCAGCCGTAGTTACAAGTTTCAGGCGGAATCGCCGCGACAATGGGAAAACGCGCTTCCGCGAGTATCGAATCGCCGCGTTGAAAACCGCCGTTTGTAAAACAGCGGGTCGATGTTTCCAAAGCCGCGTCGACTGTTCCAGAGAAGTGTCGCAGCGTTTTCAAACCCATTTTTACCGGGTATCGCGAAACTTTTCATTGTCACGCGGGAACAAAAGGGCCCGATTGCTACGGCACTGTCCGATCCCTCGGACACTCCCCCCCCCCTCCGCCCCCGTTGTGTCTCCGCCACCGCGAGAATGATTTCGCTGGCGATCGCAGCCGCGTAAACGCGCTTCGTGGCGCGATAATGTATCGACATTCGCATTGTAGGTCAAGCAGTAATTAAAAGAAAATTAACCGCTCGGTCACAAATTCAATTAAGTGCACGTCGAATATGTGTCACCTTGCCGGAGTATAATGAACAGCGTGTCACAGTACCGAGCACTTTTTAATCAACCGCCATTTTCCCACTCGCGGCTCCCGATAAACCCGCCATGAAATATAAAATTACACGCGGCCGAGCGACGCTCCGCGGCCGGCTAAATACGGCTCATCGCGCAGATTCGATTAAGCCGAATTGATTTTTTCCATAATTCACCGGGCGAATTAATTATACCTGCCCGTGCGACTCGGGCGAACGATCCAGGAGGCGAGAAACCGCGATTGTCCGCGTGTCGCTTTCCTTTGCCTCCCCGAGGGTATTTCTCACGTGGAAAGTCGGTGGACGATTAAAAGATCGTTAAAATGTCATTGTCGCCGATCGACCTAGCATAGACGAACCGGCGGTGATTTGCAGGGTTAAAGATCGCGTTTGGTGAGTCGAGCACGACACGCAGGGAAAGTCACGTGGAAGGCGTCGGGTCCGTCGGAAGAACGGTTGCCGGGCGTGAAACGTCGTGCGGAAGCGAAGGGGAGACGATTTTTCATCGGGTGCAGATGTGTTTTCCAGACTTTACAGTACAACCCCGCTAATGACGCCGGTCTACAGTCCGACCCCTCGGATGTCACGTAGCCCGTGGAAATCAGTGTTTTCCCAAAAAGCCACGAAGCGGCTCACATTTCGTCGGAAAGTGTCGGCCGAGGGCGAACCGGGTGTTTCGGTCATCGGCCATCCGTCTTTCCCCGGAGCGTCGGAGAACGCGTTGCTTAGGGGGCAAAAAGCGGCCGGGGGGTTACAGGGGATCGCCGCGGGAGAGGTCACGGGGAGGTCGGTACTTGTCGCGCAGGAGGTCCTGCCGCAGGAGAGAACTTACTGTCGGCTGGTATCGGCCCGTCGGCGGCGGGACTCCGCCGCCGGTACCATCTTCGGCACCCCGTTCCCGGTCACCGTCATAGTCACCACACGCGCGGCACAGTCCGCGCGACCGGCGCATCCGAACCGGCAGATCGGCGCAAAAGTCGCGTCCGATGTCGAAGTGCATGGATTGCGCGCGGCGCGGCAACTAAGCGCGTCCTGATTGTAAAACGTTTTCATAGCGGGCTAAGCGGTCGAAAGCGGGCATCGGGCGAGGGGTTACAATTTTAGCGTGTGGTAAGTATTAACAAACCGAGGGAAAAGATACCAAAAATAATTCCGGCGTGAAGAAATAAATCGGGGTGCGTGGTGGTTCGCGCGGCTGCCCGGTGAGCCGGCGAAGCGCCGCGTCGCCAGAGGCGAAGAAGGAGCGGACGGGTCGCGATCTCGCGCTAACGCTAAAACGCTAATACACGCGCGCTATTCGCGCTCGGACTTACCTCTGCTGTTTTTAGAACTCCACTCCCAGAACTGCCTGCACGGCCCGAGCCGATCCGAGCCAAAACCAAAATACCACCGATACGCGCCGCGGCCCCTCCGCCCCCCACCCGCCCCCCCCACGCGACCAGCAGCCGCTCCCCGAGCGACGCCATCTTGCGCCCCTTGCCCCACACATACGCCACTTCGCTGCCGATTCGACCTAGCCCAACCAACGGCCGACGTGCCGGAGGAGGAGTACCCGCCCGGGCGGGCCGACGACGGCTCCGTCGCTCTCGCCTTCGTTACCCTCGTCTTCGTTACCGTCGCCAACGTACACGTTCCGCGAAACGAATCATTCGTCGGAACGGCAAACGAAACGATTCGGTCAGCGATAAAGATTCGCGGATCGGTAACCCAGGTAACACCGCCGATTTCGAAATTACCGTTACGATATTCGATTCCTGGTGTAACCATGCCGACTCATGTACGAATTTTAACGGAGAAATACGATCTGAAAAACGCAAAAAACGCGAAATTCACTCCCGATCGAAGATTCCTCGAAAAAGTACGAATTGCCGATAAACGTTCGCATCGAACACTCGCCATTCGAGATGCGTCGGTGATGTACATTTGAGAAACGAGTTTCCCTGATCCGACGAATTTCGCGTAAATCACTGGACTGTTCTTCGAGACAGTATCGTCGAGTATAAATTTTTCGCACAATTTTCAGGATGAACAAACTCGACGGAAGTCTTTGCTATCTGATTCCAGATCAATTTTCTCAAATCTGACAACTGAAAACTTCGTTCGCGATCCGTCAGTGCGACGAAACGTGACGAAAATCTCGTCAAGAATTATCGCGATCTTATTCCAGATCAGTTTCGGCAAATCTGACATCAGCTGAAAATTTCCCTCGCGTTTCATTCACGAGCCGTTAGGATTCGTCGATGCGACGGAACGTGACGAAAAGACGAAAATCTCGATCGTTCGTGATCGGGTTTTTTCGTGTCGAATCGCGTGTTATACAAACCAGTTTCTTCGACCAGACTCAATCCGAGATATAACGATTCAATTTGATTCACAATAAAGTAAGGCAATTTGATTCTTCCGTAGCAAAGTAACGCGATTTGATTCGATCAATAGCGATCGCGCGTATAATAATAACAGGGTCAATCAGCCTCTAAGACACCTCGCAATTATCCGTTCTTATAGCGGGCAGGACCGGAGCCACTGAATCGTTAATGACCGCGAGTGATCGTTGATTCAGCTTAATCCATTTACGGATACCCGGAGCACTTCCGAAATAGCAGCTCGTGCATTATTCACCGTGCTTTCGATGCGACCCGCCCCGTCGCGATGAGGATGAAATTTGCGCGGGTCCTTCTACGGAGAAATTACCGTCAATCAGCCGTCATAAATGTTGCATCGGAAACGAGTGCCAGGGAGACAACCCCCTCCCCCCACCCTTCTTCACTCCTTTTCGAAATACCGGTCACCGTTGACCGATTTTTCGCAAGCTCGACCACCCCGCGCGAATTACGGTAGCCTCGGCCGCCCTGCAGACGGCAGCAGCGCCGTTCGCCACGTAGATGGCAGCAGCGTCGGTCGATCGCTGTCACCCTTAATTACGTCAATCGTAATTAATTAGGTCGCATTTCGGTAAATCTTTCCGCCAGTCGCTCTCCATCGGAAATGAAAAAGAGCGAACATTTCCTCCCGCTCGATTAATTATTGACAACCGATCGATCGTACATCCCCCTCCCTCCCCCTCTACCACCACCACGCGGTCTTCCGCTGCGCCTTTATTTCGATCTCGTTAATTAATCAGGGAACCGGTACAAACCGCGGTGTATAATCGTGGAATATGAAGACGTGCAGTCTCTCGTTAGCTATTGATCATCCCTTTTTTACACTTTTTAAGTCGAATCGACTGATATTTGAATAATTGATGGGGCCGGTATCGCGGATACTAAAATATTTGAAAGTTTCATGAGACCGCTAAAAATACACGCGAATTATCACCGCCACCGTGTCATTTCTATTTCCGAGCGCGTACCAAATGGCATTGTTTTGTTTGACGTGAAGTTTTAACGGGAGGTTCTCCCTCCCTCCTCCCCAACCCCTGCGGTAGACCTGATGAATCGAATTAAGGGTGACAAAATCTCCGTCTATTTCCGATCCTCTTCCTCGATCGGAGAGTCGAATCGTAACCCGCATTGCGAGAATAATAACGATGCTTTTCTCATCCGCGCGAGACGTTTCCCCGCGACTCGCGTCTTATTTATAGAACGCGACCTAAACGCGTTTCCAGCCTCGGAACCGTTTCCAGCGGGGAGGACCGACGTGAAACGGCTTTTCCGACGCTGGGCGAAAAAGTCACGGGGAAGGAAATCAAGAGGTGAAGAGAAATGGTTGATTGGTGCAAAAAACGTAACGGCTAAAAAAAGGGACTCAGGGACACGAAAATTGGAAAAATTCACGAAAATGCGTGAAAATTGGCGAAAACGCGTGAAAATATGCCAGGCTCGAGCCAAGCACTAATTAGTGACCGCTATTCGTAAGATTCGTTGGTGGGATGATGCGTTGACTTACTTTCGCGATCGTCCATTCAGTTCTGCGAGTAATGAGCTTTGCGGGCGGTGGATTGAGGAAACGCGATGGTCCGAGGCCGGTGCTTTGGCAGCGGAAAATCGGCGTGTCTTGCTGGTAGAGCGATAGTCGATAATTCTCCGTCCCGGCGAAAACTTTATGGAAAAAATTTCGTACTATACACACCTCTCCGTCGTCCTTATCGTTTATACTAGTTGAATGGCATATTTTGTACGAAACAATTGTTTTGTTCGAATAAGAACAAGATCCACTTGGGCGAAATCGATCACCTCACTACTTCGAGTTGTTAACTTAAAACGGAACAGAAAGTCCCTTAATGGTGATTGTCGAGACGTACATTTGGGAATGTGTAAAAGGGGCTCGGTCACGTGACTTCGATCACAGCATTAAACTTCATTCAAATGTACAGGAAGCTCTGTAATCGTTCCTGAAGTTGAAATTTCAGCTGAAATCGTTCCTGAGAAGTGTAAAGAGAAGTTTTTAGGGCAGTTGAGGAAATTCGGTCGGGCGAGTAAAATTTTGCGAAAGTTGTGGGGAGGAGGGGGGGAGGGTCCATGTTGACGAAATTCTTCGCCTTACCGAGCTTTTGCAGGATCGGTACCGAACATCGATCCGCGGAGACAAAGGGACGGGGAAACAGGACAGGATCGGCGTGTCGCGGTCGTGAGCCGACGAGGGCGGCGTGAAAGGGTTGCGTCGGTTTCGAGGAAACGTCATAGGCGCACGTGTTCCTCCTTTTTCTTAGCGACCCCGATCGAACGGAAAGACCGTGCTGGCCGCGAAAAAAGCAAAAAGAAACGTGAAAGTATACAACGACGGTGCCCGAGATCGGCACGTGCCGCTCGATAAATCTGTCGCCGGCAGCTGACGACGCAGCCGGCTTTGCGTCGTCGTTTCCTCCGCCGGACCGGCTGCTCCTCCGCGCGAACTGCCGACGGAACGCGACGCATAAACGCACACGAGACGCGGCCCGTTATTGCGACGCACTTTCTGCCGTGAAATTCAATTTCCCTCGGCGGACGTTGAACGGCCGATCGCCGCCGCCGGAACAAAGGCACGGTAATAAAGGGTATTTTCGAATTCAGGAGCGAGCACGTGCCCGCCGATTGGCAGCCGCACTTCTTTCGCACAGAGCGAAAAAATCGCTCGGTAACGTAGCCGTCAATCGACGTGCATGCGAAAAAAAAGGTACTATAGGAGATTGATCATTTATTAAAATGTTGTATTGTATATAGTGTGTATTAAATATAGTATATAACGTGTACAATGTACGACCATTAATGCGAGGTAAC
>JABFPT010004655.1:0-10976 GCA_022817245.1 Nixonia krombeini
TACTATTTATAAGCTCTGGTCAACCGCTAGCTTCAAATGGTTCGGTTTCTGGTTAATCGCTAGCTTCAAACGGTTCAGTTGTTAACAGTACACATCCGAATTTAGTGTTCCGTCATATGGAAACAACTCATAACAAATGATTCCTTTCCAATCCCACCAAATGCACAGCAGAACTTTCCTGGCCGTTAGTTATGGTTTGGCCACCGTTTGTGCTATTTCACCGCGCTTTGACTACGATAGTTTTCGCACAATGTTGTTATATGTCACCTATTTATCATTTCCAGTCACCATTCGTTTAAGAAATGGGTCTCTTTCATTTCGTTTAGCCAAGACTTCGCAAATGGAAATTCGGTCAATCATGATTTTTTGTGTATTTTATTTATATAAAATTTAATAATATATTTTAATATATTATAGATACAACGTCATCACTACCGCTGAGATTGCAGACGTCCATAGAAGCGGCCAGTGGACCGACAAATTCTTAATTTTTGTTCATGTTAATGTTCATGTTAAGTATTATGGAATATTTAATATTCGTTTGTGTTTGATTATAATACATTATAAAGTATTATAGTATACCACATTAACGTGAAATTACAAGGAGTTAATATTATGAATGAAAATTGTGAAAGTGTTCGAGTATTGTGCGGGATGATTTTTGATGAGTCGGGTGTTTTTAAAAAGTACCCGGTGTCATGAATCGCTTTGCAGAAATTGGAAAACTGAAATTGGCATTTTACGTGTTTCTATTCAAAGTTTGTCGTTCAGACATGTATAAATTATAGCGTCGTTGGCCGGCAATGAGCACCGACGCTGATAAAAAGAAGCTCGCAGTTTTTTTCAAAAATCGATACAGATGGACGCCAGTTAGTTTTTAATTTTCAATCGCGGGAAAACTAACAAGCCGCGAGTTGCGCTATTAAGGACATTCTGCGAACTTCGATCCACGTTCTGGCGGTGGATCGGAAGTAAGTCCGAACAGGTGGAAGGTTCGGTTCCGGCTATTCAGGGGAAAGAGGAAGGCTCGGGTGAACGGATTACGGGCCTTTAAATAACGACACGGTTGATCGGGGTCGATCGTTACAGAATTTATTAAAAAAATAAACAAAAAATTATGTACAATTAATACAGCAATCGACTTCGGGTTTTCGCAACGAAATAAATAAGCGCGCTTCGAATAGACAGAAATATTTACAAAAAGAAAAATAAAATTGCGCTACTCCGGAGTAACAAACGAAATACAAGAAAAAAAGAAAACTCAGATAATAATCTCCCCGTCGCAAGGGGAAGTCGTGCGACAAATCGAACAAAATGAAGTAACAGAAAATAAGTCGACATACAATAAAATAAAATAAAATTCGTGGCCAGGAATTCAAAGTCCGTTGCACTGAGCACTGTTTGAATTTTGTAACCACTGCAACAAGAAACAGGCGGAAATAAAAATCCGCGGTGAATCGGCCCAACGGAAGACTGGCGTGAACATAAAAAAGACATCCAAACGATAAAAAATAAGACGCAGTATGGTAACGCTTTGCCCGATAAAAATGTTGTACTCCCGGTACTGATAACTTTAATTACACGGAAAGGCAGTTCGCTCGATTGTCCTCGAGAAGAGAATTGTCCACAGAAGAGTTCCTGAGTCACCCACTAAGATGGACCTGGTGGCTGTCCTTGCACTCGATGTTGCACAGGAAAAAGGAGAAGGAGCCCTCCTGTGATGGCCTTTTTATACCCTCTGAAGAGGGCGTCCTAGGCGCTGACAGGGCTTCCTTGTCGGGGCAATAAACTGCCGAATCTGGCCTGTTTTACCCTTGTCAGGCCTTGGCGGCGAAGGTGCTGCTAACCAAGCCTTGCCGTTCAAATTTCGGCGCTCGAGTCGCTGTTTTGGCTGTCGCTGTACGGTGCTGCTGGGGTGATCAGGCCCGTCGGCGCCAAGTTGTGACAGCATCGAAGTTCCTTGCTTTCGAGTCTCGGCCCTCCTTGCTTTCGCGTCGTGAACACCTTATAAGGCTTATAGTGCCGTCGTTAGTGCTTATCAAGTGTGCTTGGTTTTACGGAGAACCCTCAGTCGAGTAGTTCAAATTATAGTCAGGTAAAACAAAATTTCGAAAAATTAATAAAAGTGAAAATTGTTGTATCACGCCGGTATTCCGCGGAGCTTGTGCTCCTCTTCCGCGCGTTCCGCGTTACAAAGAAGAAAATTATGCTCTTTTTCTCGTGGGCCAAAATGCCACACTATAAAATACATGAAAATATAAATAATAAAGAATGCCTTAACCTTTATAAGATAATGTGATAATATCACTATCTATAATAATATGAAATTGTATTATTCTGTTTATAATGAATTTAACTTGAACATTCTAGGTTACATGCAAAAAGAGCAAGGTGTAAAATTACAAATGACAATTATGAACACGAAAAAAAAAAGAAACAAATAGAAAGAAAAAGTAGTCGTTCATTTGATGCAAGTAAAATATTAGAGGTAATAATACATTCGAATAAAATGCAATATCCTTATAATAAAATATAAACATATTGAGTCATATGAAGTCTCCGCGGTTTTTTGCTACATTTTTAAACAAAAATTTTCTTTATTGAAAATCAATTTTCATCAAGTAGCTTCATAATTCCATCAGTGTAGAACATCTATGCTTTATCGTCAATAAACTTGGCCAAGTTACTTTCAGCGGCGCTTCGTTCGGCCAATTTTTTACCATGAAAAGAGTTTTGCAGAGACCGAAGTAAATGGTAGTCAGACGGTGCAAGGCCCAGGATAAACGGTGGATGGATCAAAACTTTCCAACCAAGTTCCGCCGATTTGTTCGGAGTCATCAGAGATGGGTGTAGCTGCGCATTGTCATGATGGAACACAACTCCATTTCTGTTGGCCAATTTTGGTCGCTTTTTCTGCATTGTTTCGTTCAAACGGTCGAGTTGTGGACAGTATAGGGCCGAATTGATGGTTTCTCCAAGTTGCAGCAGCTCATAATGGACAATTCCCTTCTAATACCGCCAAACACTCAACATGTGACACCCAATCATCGATCTTCTTTGTGTAGCCTGCTCTTTTCCAACGATTCCAAACTGCCTTGTGGTTAATGTTTAATGCCTCCGCCATTTCCTGACAGCTTGCGTCTCGGTTTTGATCCACCAGTTGCAAAATTTCATCAACCCTTTCAGTGACTGACCGAACAGAGCGAAGTGGATACGAACAAACCATTCCTGCGTCCTTCGTTAATTTACAGCATTCTCACCGTACACTTCACAAATTTTTCGGCATGATTTTGCAGCGTTTTTACCTTTGTTATAGTAAAAAAGCATCACATAGCATATTTCTTCAGATATTTTTCTCATTTTCAAATCAATATACCTTTTTACACAAGCAACAAAATTAGAAACTATCTCAACAAAAAATGTAAGCTGAAATGTCACCTTTTAAGCACATGTTCGTTTGAGACAATCGAGTGAGTGTTGCCCGATATATAGGCAACAACACCATCTAGTGGTAAAAAATTGGGGAGACTTTTTATATGATCCTATATATACTTTGTTTTCGTTTTTATATTTATCTCGATTTATTTCACTATTTATAAATTCATAAATACCTATTTCGGTAATGTAACTATTACTACGATTCATACAAGAAACCCATATGGAGTAGATGGTTATCTTGAAGCAATTGAAAAAGTGAATTTACATTAATTATCATTGCATCATAGATCAGTGTTCATATTATTTTGTAAATAGACACAGCCAAAAATCAATAGCAGCTGAAAAATAGGAATTATAGAAAATATACATAATTTGACTTGTCGAGAGTCGAAGTGTTATAATTTTTTCACCACAAAATAACTTCAGTTGTTATGTAAGATTAAAATACTGTACATTGTGCAATTCATTGTTGAGGTTAATTATTAGACAAAGCTTTACACTTTCACAGTAAATTATTTTGATAAACTTCCATCCCAAGCAAAGAAAAGCATAATAAAAAAAACCATTGTAATCGAAAAGTAGATTTTTTTGAAAACTATGTTTCTACATGCATCTGAACTTTAATTTTTGTTTTCAAATTTTCATGATATTGCATTTTTAACGCTTTTAGGTGAAACCTAATCACTTCATCAACGCACTAAGTAATGTTAATGAAGTTGGTATTAGTTTTAATAGATGTTTTACAATAAGGTAAGTTCAAATAACTTTCTTGCATACCCAATATATGATACTTTAATTCAATCAACATAGAATCAAAATCAGTGTACTGACAATGAAGTTCACATATAACTGTGTCTTATGAATAATTAAAATGATATTTATAGTAACTGCGAACATTATTAGTTCTATAGATTGTAAAAAATGACTCGTTTGAAGGAATAATGTACTCGAATATTAAGATTACTCTGGAGAACAGTCAAAATTGCATAAACAATGATTTTAGACACTGGGTGCTCACAGAACAAAAGGATCTTCTTTAAATTTTGCAAGCTCCATATATTCTGGCTCAATGAACTGTCTAATATACTTTGACTTATGTATGATGATAGTTATCACAAATTGTTATGAGGTTTTATTGTTGGAGTTCCCTTTCTACGAGCTGAGAGACCGTGACGAGGTGGGAGGGCTTAAGGCTGGGGCTCCGCCAGTTGAGCTGGCAGTATGATCCGAGAGTTTGTTCGGAGTCTTCCTGGGGAGGGCGTGGGTCGGGAACTCGTGGCTGACCAAGGAGCAGCTTGACTGCAGGTGAGTGGCGGATTCGCGGTCGCCCTTTTCAACTTCCCTACCTTTCTGGTGCAAACATTATCCCATATCCACTTCAGTCTTTTACCTGTGAGCCAACTTAACTCTTTAAGGCACAGGATTTCAGATCAAAAATAGACCCATATTGCACAGGAATTTTTTCGGGTTTTAAATGAAACAAAATTGGTATATTTTTATTAATAAATGTAAAAACATAACAAAATAGTAATAGTTAATTAAATTTGTTTTTATTTGGTGCGGCTCAAATAGTCCCACCGTGCCACATAGGTTTATGTATGGTACTTGTTAAAACACATATTTTTTCCCAAGCACAGGGTCACTTTGCACACAGTACAAAACCAGAGTGTTCGAACCTCCTTTTTCTTTGTACTACAAAGTGCACATCGTTTACGAGACGAACGTTCTGGCAAATGTTTTGAATCTCGCTTTCTTGACCTTTAAATACTTTTAATGTGATTGTTTTACCCAATTGTTTATATAAAATATATGCATTAACAACACACGCGTCAAGGAAATAAAAGAATATGCGGTGCCACCATTTCTTACTCCGACGATCAAGGTTGTAATTCGACATTAATTGATCAAATTTATCTACTGCATTCATATTATCATTATAATCCGCGATCAAAGTAGGACAAGTAATCGATTTTTTAATTCCCATACGATTTTTTCTGTATACTATGGAAAGTTGACTTGGACTGTGAAAATTTGAAAGAGAGAAGACGGGTTTATTATCTATCCACTGTGTTGCCATTATTCCCGTATCACTTACAAATGATTCATATTCTCCTCGATTTTTCATATTTATACTGAAGGATGGCAAATACTTTCTCATTTTATTAATAACGCCACAAACATTGATTTGTTTAAATTTTAAATTTTCTAATAAATTTACACTTGTAAAATATATATCAAAATAAATTTTATGTTCTTTTCCAACTAAATCCGAAGTAATAGTATTCACAACTTTCTCACCAAGTTTTTTTGTTATTTGGTTGCCAACTTTTCCAGTATACACATCAAATCTGTAGCAATAACTCGATTTATCTACCAGAAGCCATAATTTGTATCCTCTTTTGATTGGTTTTTTGATTGGAACTACGACCTTTAAATTTTATCATAGATTCATCGATCGCTAAACTGAGATCAGGACTAAAATTTTTTTTGAAATCTTCTTGTATGTTGTCCAAGAATGGACGAATTTCATACAGTTTATCATAGTTGGCATTTTCTCTTGCTGGAGTTAGGCTATTATCATTTAGATGAATATGGCAGAGAAGCCACCCAAAACGATTTACATTCATTATTTGACAAATGTATTCATTCCATAAATATGGTTTAGAGCTCCAGGCATCTCTGTAACTCGGGAGTTTATTGATTCCCATTAGAAAATTTATACCAATAAATGCGCGAATTTCTTGGTCATCAGTTGGCTTGAATCTTTTGCCTTGCTGTACTGCGTATAAATTCGTTTGAAAAACGATGGACTGAATAATGTCCACACTCAAAAATGTGCCGCACAAGTCATATGGTGATGGGACTGGCAAATCTGTGATGTAATGAGTCGGACCAAAATCTGAAGAAAATTCCCGCGCTGGAATTGTTTGTCCGTCAGGTGACCATTTTCTACTCCTTTGGGCGGTATGGTTCTGCTGATCCGGTGACAGCGTAGTTCCATGTATAGGAATATCGTCTTCAGATTCATCCGAAAATGAAAGTACGTGTATTTTCTTTCTTATAGGCGCGAATAATTCCGAGTCATCAGAATTATCAGCTTCAGGATCGATGAATGATTCTTGATCTGAAGTTATTTCTTGAATTATTTCTTCTGATTGCGTGTGGTCCTCATTTCCGCGACGATGCAGTTCGAGGTTAGAAATTTTCAAAGAAGTACTTGAGCGATTTGTTCTTTTCATTTTGAAGCTGAAGGGTAAAAAATTACCTATACTATATTCGAACCACATTTATATTTATAGTTTTAAGAATATACAACATAAACAATAAAGAAAAATTGCTTTTTTATGTTACTCCACAAGTTGCAAGGTGGGACACATAAAATCCCACCATACTTTTGTCATTTGCAACCAAATTTAACCATTTATTTTTATTATAAAACTCGTTACTCGCTTATAAAGAACTAATTTTTATAAAAATTAACTTACCTCAGCGATTTTTTACATGAAACGAAGAAAAAAATGTTAGTGCAATAAGCCTTCCGTTTATAACAATTTGCCAGCCGGTTTTGAATTGCGTTTTGAATGTTGCCAACACAAGGAATATATTTGTAACATTGTTTGAAGACATTACCAACTGCTGTACATAAATATGGCGAAATATAAACCTATGCACATGCAGCTACGGCAAGATTTCGAGGTGGGACTAAAAATGTCCCACCGTGCCGTGAAATGCATCAAAAAGGTGAGACACTTTAATCCCGCCGTGCCTCAAAGAGTTAAACTTTGCGCTGCGTTGAATGATCAGTTTGAATGAAATGAAGTTCTCATTCTTTAGCCAAATTTTGCCCTTTTTTCACATCTTGTAAATCGAGATTTGGCACCCATTCGTTTTCCTTATTTTCGTTTACCAATGCATTTGAGGTGGGTCATTCAAATTCAAATTTATTGATTTTGCAACAGACGATATTTTTTCTCTGTCTTCTAAGCGATTTAAAATTTGGATTTTATCTTCAAGCTATATAAACTTTCTTTCTAATCCTTTCTTTGTTTCTTTTGTGTATGACATGATGCAAATCTAGGATTAAAAATTACTTTATTATTACTATATTAGAACAAATGAAGAATATTACCTACAGTATTGTGTAATGTTGTCCAATTATAAACCACAAATTAAGCAGCAAAAAGCTAAACGAATGGATGGTGCAGACAAGATTTTAGGAAGAATTTGTCACCAACGAGACGTCTTGTGAAAGATCTCTGAGACGACTGAAACCGATGCCGTAATCGGCTAAGAGATAAGCTTGAATGTTTATATAAACATATCCAGTTAAAACCATTCATTGGGTGCAAGGAAAAAACTGGTAGGACATTGTTGAACGGAAACCGCGCTGTAGGAGTACCGCGTTATAGGAGGGCTGTCGCAATTTTAGCTCCGCGTTATATGGAAACCGCGTTCTGAGAGTACCGCGTTATAGGAGGGTTGACTGTATACAGTTTCTTCCTACTTGACAACATTTAAATCACATTTTATTTTCTACTGTCTTATCACCCTAACAAATAATCTCTAAAATGACTATCCTATAATTGATTCATTATTGCGCTTGAACTTTAATGAAGTAAATTGATGTTCCGCCCATTGTGTCAGAAGTCAAATGATTTGTGATGGGTGGCTTTACAATGCATCTAAATACTGTTCATCATGAGGTCGTTCCATACTTTATTGAATATTTTGGAGTGATTTATTATATTACATTTAAAATTATGCTTTTACTTTGAACTGAATTTAATGAAAATGTAATTAAAATATTACATTTGAAATATACCAGCCACAGTTCTCTTGGTACTATTTGTCTGGAAATATGTTTTAAAGTAATTAACATATTAAATTTCAAATGCATTAGTAGGATCTCATGTGGCGCCATCTATCTGGATAAACTCAAAAAGACACCTTATGTCACCCAGAAAATGATCATTTTCTGAAGTTTAATAAAAAAATGTCTTGTAATATATTCCCATATAGTATATTCTGTCTGCGAAATTGAAATTTAGAGAATATTCAAGCACACAGAATGCATTTGCGAACATAAAGTTGTTTCTAATTAGAAGCATAATTTCAAAATATCAAATTAAAAAGTTTAAAAATCGTCAAACACCTATATTCAGGATAATATGTACGGTCGTGATCTCTCGATCAGACCGCGCGAAGCGCGCCAAATTCAAAAGATGATCTGTACTTGTTACGCAATGCTACCTTATCACTTAATAGAAGCTCTTTCCACAGTTTTTCAATGATCGTGCACAATATTTCAAGTCCTAAATGCCGGATTTCGAGCTACATGTTCTTTTTCGGTTCTCGGATTATCCCAGGTAATTTTTAATTCGCATTGTAACAGTGAATTGAAATAACTTATGCTGGTCGTTGTTACCACTGGACATCTTTTAACCTGTCTGTAACTTGCGGTGTCATCGCGTTTATAGAATAAAATGTTATAGTTTAGTAATATGGTATATTGTAGTATTGCTTTTACCCAATATTACTCTATGACGGTTCTTATATATTTTGCTGCTACTATCTCTAAAACATACTGATATATATAACTAAAGGATGACGCATGTTATTACTTTTTCCTGACAACTCTTGTAGACAAACACGTATTTAAGAAACAAATATAAAACGGCCCAAGAATAATATAATGAAGTATTTTATAGTGAATAGATTTTACCATACCATTGGCAGATTAACATGACTCATATTCTGACGAAAATCGTATGTGATATTCAATACAATTTTCGAACACTTTCTAATAAAATCATCTTCGGTTTATTCGAAATATTTTCAGGTATGTAATATTTACAATAACTTAAACGTAGCTAAAACAAACTTTCTTAATTTATTTTACGCCCGTAGATGTTCTCAACATAATTTTGACAAGTTCCGTTCTTGAGATAGCAGGTATTACCTGTAAATATTAGGTCAGTAAGTATGAAATATCCGATTACTTAAAGCATCAAGTTTGATATCTGACGTCTCTGATATTTCACTGCGACCGTCCTTCGATTTTTTTACATTGAGAAGGGGTACGCTATCTGGGTTTCAGACACACTCTTTTGTTTTTAATAGTCTATTGTCATCCGGAAGTTAAATATTGTAAGCGATGGGTAAGCCAAAAATTCGCGTTATTTTCGAATATGAGTTCCGTCGTGGAACTATTGCAGCGCAGACAAATTGAAATGTTAATTTTTGGCAAGAATGTTGCTAATGAGTGTGCAGTACGTCAATGGTTTGAAAAATTACGATCTGGCCAGTTTGATCTTCAAAATAAACCACGTGGACGACCTGAAAGCAAGGTGGATGACGATCAACTGAAAGCTGAAGCGAATCCATTTGATATGACGCGTGAATTAGCAGCAACGTGTAGAGATACCATTCCCACAATATTGAGCCATTTGAAAGCAATTGGAAAGGTAAAGAAGCTGGAAAAGCGAGTTCCACATCAGTTAAGTGAGCATCCGCAAAGGAACCGCCTCGAGGCTTGCTGTTCTTTAGTGTCACGACTAAAAAGCGATTCAAGCGAATTACAAAGATAAACTAATAATTTGTCGTGATAGCATAGTTCAGTCATCGTTAACTTTGTTTGAAAACAATTTCATAGAGAGCACATATCAGCAAACGAACGAAGATGTAACTTGTCTGACCATAACAAACCTTGTTTGTTGTTGCTGTGTAACAAACCAAATATTGATCAAAATTCGATGTTAACAGTAAATGATCGAAATTCTAATGATTGTAAAGAAATAAATGAAAATGAATTAGATGAGACTTCCGCTCTGTACATGGAATTAATTGAAATTGCTGATTGTTTGCACAAAAATATTGAAATACATGAATTAAATAATGAAAAAATTAAGGATGTCGTTAATAGGAATGTAACAGATGTTTGTTAATTATGTAAAGATGTAGTTGAAATTTGCATGACAGTGAAACTTAATGAAAATAATAATAGTGATGAAGTTTCACTAGCTGCTAATGATGCAATGTGCAACAAAATAAATGTCAGTGAAATTTCTGAGTTATGTACAATTATAATTAAAATGTGTTATTATATTGAAAATACTACACTTGTGAATAATTATGTTGATGTAATTAATGTAAATGTTGTGAATGATATATGCTCTTGTGATAAAACTGCTGTACATAATAGTTTAGGAATAAATAATAATTTTGCAAAGGTAATTGAAATTGATATATGTAAATGAAATTTCTACATATAATGTTGATATTGAAATTGACAAAGGAAATTGTATTGAAAATTGTATTTTTTACAATTGTATTTTTTAATTGTATTGAAATTGTATTTTTTACAAATATGTAATGTTTTGACTCGTCGCCGATCGTTCTACTGTATATACATATATACATTCGCCTATAGCGAAAAGCATAATTCTTGCTTTTCGCTGTCGACGAGACAAATTAAGAGAAAGAGGGTGAATGTGTGAGAGAGAGTATCACGGCTCGGTGTATGTTGTCGGTATTCGGCA
>JABFPT010004658.1:0-10968 GCA_022817245.1 Nixonia krombeini
GGGGGTGCGGGGGGCGCGGTAGGGGGGCGAGGCACCCCGGGGAGATGGGGGGGGGGGTGCGGGGGGGGGGGGGGGAGGGGGGGCGGGGGGGGGGGGGGGAGGGGGGGGGGCGGGGGGGGGGGGGGGGGGGGGGGGGGGGGGGGGGGGGGGGGGGGGGGGGGGGGGGGGGGGGGGGGGGGGGGGGGGGGGGGGGGGGGGGGGGGGGGGGGGGGGGGGTTGGGGGGGGGGGGGGGGGGAGGAAGAAAGAAAGGAAGCGAGCAGGCAAGAAGGAAGCAACGCGAGCGGCCTCGGTCCCGCTATACGTGGGCGCGGCTAGATTCGAAAAGAGCAGCTGCAACGCAAAACACGCTGTTGTGTGTGAGCGCGCGCGTGCGAGCGTATGACGGTGCACACGGTGGACGGGAGTGTGGCGAGTCACTTGTAGCTAATCCAATGCGCGTGTGTGCGCGCGCCCGCCCGTTGGCTCTGACGTGCACACGCTTTCGACACCGTGTGGCAAAGGAGCGAAGGAGAGCGAGATGTCGGTATCGCGGCCGTTGTTGCCGACACGATGAACCGGCTACCGGCCGGAGACCACCACGTGCGGCTTCGCCGGCACGATGCCTTTCTTCCACCATGCTGCACCGCTCGCGCGTCTGCTTCACTCGCTCTACGGCGCGCTTTTTCTCAACCATCTGGATTTCCGAGATGCTCGATACGCTTTCGTCACTTTTACGACTTTCTTCGATGCCGGTGTGGATCGTGACTTTTTTTTCACTTTGCAATAGGCCGCTTGCTTTTTTTCTACCTACTCGTAATACGACTTCTTAATACTCGTAATATGACTTCTTCAATACCGCCAGGCGTCGAACTCGTTCGACAGACAAGTCTTACACAGCAAACACTTTCTTCCTTCCCGTTCTTACGTATCAGATTCGATGAAGGTGCATCTTTAGTTTTCAAATAGGATAGCTCGTTCACGGTTATTTTGCATTGCAACTAATTCTAAATATTGTCAATTAGTCTGTATATAAGGATGCATGAAAAATTGCAAATGCTAACCGTAAAAGCAGTGTATTCTTCGGAAATGAGGAAAGTATATCCTGTAGCGAATGAGCAAACGCTTACTCGGAAGCACAGCTATTGTTTGTCCCAGTACTGAGCGCCTGGCAGGCAGTAACCTCAGACGCGCCATTCGCGTCGCGAATGACGGACAGCGGTTCTCTTCGCCGTTTCCGGGCTCTAATGTTTTCCGAGTACGGGTCTGTAAAGACGACGGAGAGGAGGAGGAGAAAAAAAAGAAAATCTGCGGCAGAAGCGGTAAACGAAATTGCTCGTTACGGAGCGATAACGGTACTTAATTAAGGTGCTTGGGAAGTCGTGTGGCGCCCGTGGAATTTATCGCGTTCGCCGTCGCGTCCGCCAGCCCTGATCGCTGTTCTACGTAACATCGTCGTTCTCATCATTTTCTCCGTACCTTGATTTTTATCTGCCCGCTTTGTCGCCCGCGTCTGTGCATGAGAAGAGGAAACAGAGGAAGAATTTAAAAAGGAGAGGAGTATCGCCGTGCCCGCGAAGCGGCGTTGTCAGCGGCGAGCAGTCGTCAAGCGCCTCTTATTTCCGCCTACGTACAACGCGCTCGCGCGATTCTCCCGGCGATGACGCGGGCGCTCGTGTCCGAACTCGTGCTACGATCGCCATCCGCCCCCTCTGCGCACGCGCGCCGCTGTTCCGTCGAATCATCGCGATGTGGTGGTTTTCTTCTCATGAATTTCTTTCACGTTTTCTCGCACGATTCTTGCGACCGTTTACAATCGTTCGGCAAAGCTTGCACATCCAACTGTAACGGTCGCAATAAGACCTGTTAACCGGCGCGATCACACGTGCCAGATTGCGCGTAAATGGCAGGTGCTTGCCAACGTTATTGCCGATTTTTTTTCGTTCACATAATCGTAAAACGTATTGAACAGCGTGCGTGCGACGAGGTGTCGTATTGGTTTCGAGTGCAGGCGGATGGCAAAGAATGCGCTGCCGGGGAACGTAAATAATTGAGCCTAGCGGGGAATGACAGTGGAAGAAGGGAAAGGGCTAAGAATTGTGGCGGGAGCCGGCGGTATATATGGAATTATGCCGTATGCGCTGCGCCACTTTGATGGTAAATAGGTTACGCAAGATAAATCGGTAATGGCCGAGCGTCCTTACTGATACTCGGCTCGTGTTTCGCTGAAAGCGATGGCGACTGATCGACGAATGGCGAAGCGGCATAGCGGACTTGAATGAACGTCCGACTGGAACATCGAGAAAGCGGCGGTGTGTCTCGCGGTGTTTGAACAGTAGGCTCGTTTGCCATTTTCGCCCACAATGCATTCTGTATGCCTTCCATAAGTATGATTTTTCGACAGAAACAGGCATAAAAAGCTATCGTACGACAATTTCCTCGAGGTAGCCGATCAGTAATCCCGTGTATAATTGCGGCGAAAGGGAACGGGGACGTTTCGTCTAGGACAACATTGAACATAGCATGGCACATTGGCGAGGTCGAATTTAGTACGATTGCGTCAGAATCGATCGTAAAAATCGGCAGTTTTTTCGGCGGAGCAGGAAGCAAACAGACACACGAGTGATGCCAGAAGAAACGAGGGCGCCGTTGGCTTGGAACGGTCGCAAGAGTTGCGGAAGTAGAGGGAGGGAGTGACAGACATATAGATGCGGAGACAGAGATAAAGGGAGATAAACAGAGGCAGAGACAATGAACAGTGCGCGTGAGTAGGAGAGCGGCAATTATTTGTCATTCCGTTCCTCGTGTGTTGCGCGGCCGGGCGGCGACAAACTGGGTCAAATCGACGTAGGTCAGTCGCGAACCGATGCAAAAGTGAGAGTGCAAGCGGCACTTCCAACTAGAGCGCCTCCACGACGAGATATGGGATACCTCGAGAGCCGCCGCCGTTGCCGCCACTGCACTCGTTTGTGAAGGTCGCCTGGCTTTTCAACGTGGCCGCTATTCAATTCGAATAACACGCACGGGAAATTTGCTTTTTCGAAAGTTTCCGCGATCGGGCCGCTTCTTTCAATCGACTCTTGGGTGTTCGATTAATTTACCACAAATCGCTTTTGCGCCTGCAACAGAACTCTCCTTGACTACTATTTATTTAGAATTGATTTGTAAATGCAATCGTTAACCTTTCTCTGACTTTCCAGGTGTTGTATTTGTTGGCGTTTGCTTTTCTTGCAAGAAGCGTGGGGCGATGTGTTCGGTAACGCGACCATGCCGGTGGAAGACCCGGACTATGGCGCACTCATCTACATGTCCTCGTCCATACAGGAGATGCGAACGTGACCACGGCCACGTTCGATACGCCGCGGACGTTACTTACTCGCACAAGCGGCAAACTTTGCCATCTCTCGTGGTTGTAAACGGCAAACGGCAGACCCGAGTCGGGTAGTGCGCATCGCCATTGCCATCGGCTCTTACCGTACACGACATTCCTCTACATTGCCGGATCCCCATTTGATTGATTTTTTACCATGTTCCGCACGCCGTTCCGTATTCATCAGCTTCCACCACCTCCTTCCTCCGTGGCCTCCGTACTTAGACACTTCCAACAATACCGTTAGCCCGCTTTAACAATCGTTCGAAGTCTTTAGAATAAGAAAGGTTATTTACGATTTTATTAAGTGGCGAAAATTTACCTTTTCTTTGACAAATGTAGGTTTAACCTCATTTCGCGGATGGTAACAATTAATGTTACCAGTTCGCTCTAAATTGTACTTAAACCTCATTCGAAATAAACTTATTCATTATCGCACAATTGTAAGTGTGCATAGAGCTGTAACAGGCTGAAACAGGCAGTATGCAACGCGGGGCCGGTGTTTTGTACGAAACACGAATGGTCGAGTGTAACTGACGACTGGTTGAACGGTTCGCAGCAACTGCAGCGGCATAGGATACGCGCGTACGACAGGGAACAGAAGCAGGAAGCGGAATCGCGGTTGATCTACGCGAGATTAAAAAAAACGAACAATTTCCCGATTACTTTTATCACTCGGTAATCGTTATTCGGCCACTTTTTACGCATTGCCATCTCTAGTTTCACAGCTAGTTTGACTCAACGTTCTGGATAACGTTTCGCACGGTCATTTTGCGCTTCTCTTTTGCCGCCCTGCATTTCCCACACGTATGCTTCGCTCTTCGCAGCTTGGGTGTCTGTTCTCGAGCATTGCACGTTCAATGCAGGAATACATTGTGCGGAATATCGGCGTTCTGGCTCCAACGAGTTTGTCGAACCACTTGTTTGTTAAATCCACGATGGGCAACCAGGATTAAAAGAGGCAAGAATTGCGGAAACGGATGAATGCGACTTTTCACCTCTTTGACATTTTAAAGACGAGCCCGCGACGTAACTATTAATATTGCGTGTTCCGCTCACCTCGAACGGCGAAGTAATGCCGGTTACGTGACGAATCAAAATAGGAAGTACAAATGAACGCCTTTGCTTTTTCCCTGCGATTAAAAAGTCGATTTTTGCCGACATAATATATTATCTTCACTGTTTTTATTAGTAGTAAAAAAAAATGTACGTTTTATGGTTCAATATAGGAATAGAATCTGGGTTGGGCATATGGAGAAAAGTGTAATTATTTCGAACATCATCGTTCCGATACGCCGGCGACGCTTTCAGTGACGCGGGATAACTGTCATCGTGTTTCCATATGAGAGACATTCGTGCGCGGCGATTCGGGGCAGAGGCGAGACCAGTAATTCGCCGTGGGCATGAGCGGAAACAGCGGCGCTCGGTAGCGGAAGTGCGTTTCACGGGTGCGTTTACCGTTGCGACGAGAGGCGGTTCACGGAGAAGCGTAACGCTGCTGCGACGGTGCAGCGCTCTAAGCATTTTGTTAGAGACTCACCGTTCAGGAGGGTATGCGTTCAAGCACGTTCGCCTCATCGCCGTTCGTCACGAGTGGATCGTGCGCTCTCGTCCGCTACCCAGCCGAATTTTGCGTCTCTCAATGCACCGAGTTCACGCGACCCTACCATTTGCCGCCGTCACCGCTGCGATCTGAATTTGTATGCGGAAAAGTGGAACGTTCGAAATATCGTCGTCGCGGATGTCATTTGTCGTTGCCGTATGTGACAAATTGCGTATAAAAGACTTTTTGTGTACAAAAATAACATTGATGTTTGTTATTGCACTTCACGGGCGTGCTCGAAGTCTTGATCGTGTTGTTACAAATATCGAAGAAGTTTCTCCAAAAATGTTTTCTTTTCCGATCTGTAAATAGATCTAAATAACTATAAATGTTACTGAGCAGAAGAGCTTTGTTAACGTAGCAACAATTGTAATAGCCTCAACAACAATATATTTATCTGGAGAAGAATAGTAGGGAAAGGGTTTTTTTTAAGTAAAAAAGGTGAATTTCCGTCAGGTCGGATACTGCGCTGTCGACCATCGGGTTTGGCGGTTGACCGCGTTCGCATTTATTTCAATGTTTCCGCGTGTCGAGGCAAGCGGCAAATAAATAGTCCGGGGTTTTCGTATTTTCTCGGGGCGCGAATGCGCTCGCACGCTCGTTCGACCTACCGTCCGTCCGCCCGCTGCCTCCCACGCACCGTCGCTGCTCGTAACCAAGCCGCGGTGACGTAATGATGCAGCGCGTGTCGTAAATTACAATCGATAAGGCGACCTTGCCGCCCGCTTGCGAGGTAACGCGTTTACAACGTGTACGGGCCAGCTAGATGTTACAGCTACTGTTGCTGCATCGTATGTGGCTCGATGCCAGCCTTTCTCCTCATTTGCCCCACCCCCTCCTCTTCGCACTCTCTCTATCCATCTCCGACTCACTCGCTCGCTCTTTCCTTCCCTCCCCTCTTATCCCGCTTAACTCGTTACGCTCGCTCGCCGTTACTATATTGACCTACGACGCGTCCCTCGCCCCGCAATCGCAGGGCATCCGGCGAGATTTTTGAAGCCGAACGGTGGAAACCCGCTTTCAGGCATGTCACGTGACCTCGTATTCGTTCAGCCAGCAATAGCCAACAACAGCCAGCGTTACCCGCACCGCGGTATACACATGCCCAGAACACATGACAAGAGCTGTTCATCTTAACTAACTGTTCGCGACAAAGGCTATGTTTTCTTATTTAGTGGTCGTCAATCGGTTATTCGGAGAGCAGTCGTTACCCGCTTCCACACAGACTCACATCTTAATTGCTTCGGTACACTTAGGAAAGTGACATATTTGCCAGTTAATGGCTGTTTGACGAGCGTTCTCTAAAGCGCATCGGGACAAAGTCGGATGAGAATGCGGAGGTGAAAAAGCGGTGAGGTTTCAATCAACGGGAGTGACGCGTAATCGCCGGTTTATTTATCGCCGCCGCAGTGGGGCGTGCAGGCGGTGCAATTTTCCCTGGAACTATTCGCGTGGCTGCGGCCTCGGCCGCATGCCGGAAGAGTCGCGGTTTTCCGCGGCTCGCACGTTCCGTTGCTCCGGCCCGCTATACAGCGTCGGGAAAAGTGGCGCGTATCTGGCGGAGAAAAGCGAGGTCGAGCCTTTCCCGTAAAAGTAGGCCAAAGTACGACGCTGAGCAGCTGAACCGGCAGCAGCGGCGCGGCGGCGCGGATAGCCGTGCTCTCTGGGAGCGAACGGGTCCGGCCAATCTGGATTACTCGTCCGCGCGGCGGAACTACGCCGTTCCTGAGGCACGTGTCGCAGCCTCGGCCCCGCTTTCGTAGCGTATCCTCGCTCTTGCCACATTTCCCCGCATCGTTGCTTTTGGCTCTTTTAAGCAGATCGTGCGGTTGCGTTAACACAGCGTTGAAAAGAATGGTGCAATTTTCATCCGTTTCATAACGACCGGCTTTCAAACGTGGTTTACCAAACAGGGAACGCTGGGGCCACTGGGTTATTGACGTAACGTCGTTTGTCGTCGCGACTGCGACAACGCTGTCGCTATTGTGAACGCGTATTTCGACATTGGCCAAAAAAGGAAAAATTTGTCCTTCGAGCATGATTCGAAATAACCTTCTTTCACTCGCCCATAATTAACTTTTTCCTTCTCCGCTCGGAATGAAAAAGGTTGCGGCGAAGAGGAAAAGGGAGGGAAACGATCGACCGAAATGTCGATCGACGAGTCACTGTCGCCCGAACGTGGGCAATAGCGCGTGCGCACCTGGAGGCAGGCGTATGTGGAACGTAGCAAGCGAGCGGACGAGAGAAATGAAGGGAGGGAAGGGAGAAAGAAAGAGGGCACCGTGCCGACGAGCGCCCGTGGTTATGTCGCGCGCGATTCCGCGTTAAGCGACCGGTACTTCCTTTAAGAAGCGGCAGCAGCGACCCGCGCAATCACAAGCCGCGTCGTTGCGCAAAAGACACGCTTTTTAACAGTCGCGTGAAAGTATCGCACGCGCGCTCGGCAAGTTCGAATGCCGAAAGGATCGACGGGCAACGACGGTGAAAGCTAAGAGAGTGGCTTTAACGAAAGTTCGAATCAAAGCGGGGGCTGTTGCGACGACAACGCGCCGGGCCCCAGGCCCCGAGTATCGAGATATCGCGCTCAATTGGCGAACGCGCGTCCTCGCCGTCTTATCCTCGCGCTCGTTCCTCCCATTGTTCAACGCCGACGTTTTACCTTTTCCAGTCTTCTCCGACAAGTGCTCCGAACTGCCTTGCAGCGTGTCTTCCTCAGCTCACAACAGAAAGAAAAATCATTTTTATTTGACAATTGTAGTCGAATTTCCCATGACGTACTTTATTCTCGTCTTTTCCTTCTTTGGTACTCTTGAATCCTATTCGAAAAGTGGCTTGTAAGGCAAAATGAAAGTGGCAGTCAAGGGGGAAAATCGCAGCTGGAGTCACCGCCACTGCGATGGGTGGTATTGCCCGTGACGCAGCGACGAAAGCAAATATGGTGGTACTGGAACGGGCGTCGGCTGTGACCGGCGAGCCAGGTCGACGAATTCGAGATTTGACAAAATTCGTCGCGTGGGCTCGTTAAGGTGCGTGTTGGGAGCGCGCGTGGCGAGGTGTGTCGCGATTGCGGAGGCCGGGGCGGGGGAGTGAGAAAAGGGGGCCACGGCGAGCGCGCGTGCGCAGGAGCGGCGGATGACGAGAGCGTACCAGTGTTTTGCGCAACGGTCCGTGATACGACGGCGACGTTGCGACACAACAAGCGAGCAAAGCGCACGGGCGAGCGGACCCTCCCGCCGTCCTCGCCTCGTCGGATCAGCTGAGAAAGATACGATCAGCTGATTTCTGTAAAACCGCGTTAATTAGCGGCGAGGGAAAAGCGCTGCTGGAACCGAACGAAGTCAGTTCAAGAAACAGACCGAATACCACAGACCGAATGTTGGTCGACTCGCTAACAGCGACGCTTCGTAGACGTTGACGAGGGACGACAATATTTTCGCTAGTCGATAGTCGGTCGTCGAGCTACGGACGGTTTTCCGAAAAACCGCGGGCGAACTTGCAGCGGCTTGAGTCACGACGGCCCGCGTAATCGCGTCCGAGACCTCTTTTTATACATGTGCAGCGATGCGCGAACGTGTTCCATTCCCATTATAGGCTAATCTTTTGTTCACGTTCAGCAACGGCGTACCAGCCGATCGGGCAGTCCGTCGAAGAGGAGGCAAGATCGGTCTATCGATGCAAATGATTCGTCGATACGCCAGCGAGTTTTCTTTTTTGCCCCGAGTTCGCCGAAAGAGATTCAGCTTAAATTGACGGTAATTTGGCTTGATCGTTGGTAAACAGCCGCTGGGATGTACTGAGCGTCTTCTTTCTGCCGGTGGTCGTACATTGTACTGCCAAGTAGTACAATTCGTTTTCAGCACGCTGGTCGCGCGGAATGACAAAAATGAACAATTGACCGCCGATGCATCGGCCGAGACATCCGGGTTGAACCGTTGCCATTCCCGATCCAGCCTCGACACAAACAAGCGGTTTATTTAATTTTAATTTTCTGGTTTATTGTATTTACCTTAATACGACGAAATGCAGGAAACAACAATGTAAAAAACATAGGAAAAAACAATGCTTTTTTAACCGCGACAAGAGAGATAGAAAGTCACGAGTAGTGTTACGGTCGATCCAAATGTTGGCTAATGGTAAAAAATGCGAAAATGGTATTTGTGGCGGCGTTTCCTGTTTCTACGACGCAGTATCGATATTGGGCAATCCGTGACATACATTAGGCCCAGCTAATGACAAAGTCCCTGGCGGCGGCGGCACGAAAGATCGCCGGTGACACGGTTGGGTCCGGGCGAGCCTCTAACGACCTAAATGATATCGCCGCGAAGCGGGTCGTAGCCTAGATTCCGACGAGCCGCCGCCGCCGCCGCTACGTGCATGCGTCGTCGCATTCGGAAGCACCCTGTACTGCTCCGCGCACATATCGCTCGCGTCCGTCCTGCACCAGCATTTCACTTTCGATCGGCGAATGTTGACACTTTCTCGTTGACTCGGTGTAGCCTACTTTCCTGCAATATTTCCTGCCTTCGCCGTGGAAAAACGGGCCGATCGAGTTCCACACTAGGAAACACTTTCGTCCTTACTTGCAGATGACGAATAACCACACTCCAAACCTGCAACTCACTTTGAACCAATTTATTTATTCATGTACATTGTCTCTATGAATACAGAAACTGTAATATTATCTGCAAATATTGCGATTTATTATCACCCTTAATACATTTTTATGCTCACTTATGCATAGAAAAAGAAACATTTTCGGGAATTAAAATAGTAAATATTACGTTACATTAATTGTAAATATTAAAAGAAATAATTCCTTATTAAGTTCCACGTTTCGTATCCAAATTCAGATCCAAAGGCATTAAACTTTGTTGTCCGATAGGCCATAAAAAAATATTTTCTGGCGACATGTAAGAAAGTCTGACGGATCGTTTCATTGACTCATCGGTCACAAATATTCCGATCGATAACGATCAGATTGATAAGTTGATTGACTTGTTTATATAACATTCTGCGCAGTCAGGCAGGGGAGTGGATGAAGACGCGGAGAAGCCGACGGGAGAGCCACTGGTCAAAAAGCAGGAAGGCGGGAAATGGCGCGCGGCGGACCCGTACTTTTTTAGCCGTCGTCCTGTCAATCACGCTCCAGGCGTAAACGCGACGCGTGTCTACGTGCAAAGGAGAGACTGTCGCGCGAATGCCCGTAAATCACAACTACCGTTCAGCGGTGTTCGTTCGCCACAAATTGTAAGTCGCGAAAGGCTCGTTGGAATACGTGCCGGGATTGGCGAGGTCAGGCTTACGATGGACCAGACAAAGATAAACAAAGGTGTGTGTACCTGAGAGAGGGAAAGGGATAGAAATAGAAGCGCGAAAAGAACAGGGATAATGTGTGTGTGTGAGAGAGAGGGAGAGGGAGAGAGAGGGGGGAGAGAGAGAGAGAGCAACAAATCGTGCCGCGAACTTTGCCGCGGCGTAACAAAGAACCGATTCATTTCCAAATCCGTCGGCAACCTTCGCGAGCTAACGAGTCATAAAAGCGGCCCGACAGGCGCGCTATTTGTCGTTGCCTCGTTGTTTTTCCAACCTTCCTGATTTTCGCTAGCGAGTAATGGAGACGCGGCTGCGCGCGGAGGAAGGGGAGCGCGAAGCGCGAGAGCAGCAAGCGTGGTGGGGGGTAAGGGGATAAGCCAACGGCGTCGGCCAATGACGTCATTGGTACACTCGACACAGTGACACCGTTTGCTGATTGTGCTCCGCCGCTGCCGCTAACGCCGCCGTCGTAACCGCTGCTGCTGCTGCTGCTGCTCGGCATCAGATCTGTCGGCTCGGGTGCCGGCCGGCCGGCCGGCTGGCTGGCATTACTCTACGTGCTTCCCTGCATGCCCTCTCCCCGCGCCACTCCCCTTCATCGCCCCACTCTCCCACTTAAGTCAGCCGCCACCCTTTCACACTTTGTACACATTCTTTTCGTTGCGCACGTCTTATCACCTCCCTTTGATCCCCCGCGGCTTTTTT
>JABFPT010004665.1:0-10929 GCA_022817245.1 Nixonia krombeini
GCGGAGGAGGGGGGGAGGGGGTGAGTGGGGGGGGGGGGGGGGGGGGTGGAGGGTCGGCGGGTAGGGGGGGGTAGGCGGCAGCGGCGTGGGCGACGGAGGGACATTCGGGGAGGTGGAGAAGAAGATACGAGATACGGCGACAAACGGCGAGTATGAAGCGAGGAAACGAAGCAGGTGGGCGCGTGGCGCGGTCCGCCGAGTCTAAAGGCGGGTTCACGGGAGTGTGGACGAGGCCGAGCTTTCGTCCGTCGCGTGGAATTTTCCTGCGTAAACTAACGCCTTCCTCTCCTTCCCCTCCCCGTCTCTCGCTCTCCCTCTCGCACGCACCGTGCGTCTCTCTCGTTCCCCTCGCCGCCACGCTCGCCGCTTCCTTGTCTCTGCCGTCTCGACGACTGTGTCGTGCCGTGTGAAACGAGCGTGCGGGTGCGTGATTCAAGTGTATGGCACGCGCGCCTCGGCCGCGTCACGCAGCCGATGGCGTGGTCGCTTGCGAGACTAAATTGGTCCAGGGTTGACGCGCCTACCTGTCCGCGAGCCACTTCTTCTCTCTTACGCTCGACCTTTTCCGCATTCGAAATACAAAAATGCTGCGGCATTTTTTTTGGTCCTTCCAAACTTGTCGCCCTGCCATCAAGACGCACACTCGCACACCGTGGGAAACAACGGGCGGCATTAACGTATGAGGGAGCTTTTATGGCTCGCAAGCTGCTTCTCCCGCTGTCAACGTTCACGCTGTCGCAAACAGGATAGAACATGTAATCTCAATGTTCGTAACGTAGTTATGCCATGCACGTTTATCGATCCGGTAAACACTAGTTTTTGCGGTAAACTAAATCACAGTCGCGTTTGATTGAAAAGAGATACTACAACTTTATGTTTGTTACATGCTTGATCAGCGAGTCGATATTTTTTGCCTTATCGACTAATAACGCGTTGTAATGGTGATGGAATACGCATGTTGGCGCAGACTCGACATGACATCATGTAAAAATGTCAATGCGATAAGATTGTCGATAGTGAAACGGACATTGACACGTGTCGAATTGTACAGTTTCTCGCGAACAGCTGGTCTTCAGTCCGCCGTTTATCTCGTCCTCGCCCCGTCACTGTTACGCTCGATTTTACAGTATTAATCACACGCGCTGATAAATCGTTTGTAACGAATGACGGGAATATCTCTGTTGGTAAATAAATGATAACTCTTTCATTTGTGATCGATATGTCATTACAGCAATGGATTAATTATGTACGGCTTGTTTTAATCAGTTCAACATTGTGAACTTCATGGTGACTCGTTCACTGTTTTTTCTCCGTTTGTAATAAATTACTTAATTTTGCTTACTTACAGAGAAGGTAATTCATCATTTTTTAACAGTAAGATAATATTTATGGACAATGTTACTTCGATTGAGAAACGTAATTTAGTTCGTTAAACGATTTTTATACGCCTTACGTTTCACGTCTTTTCGCTACTAACGTGCCATAAATCGAATATCGAACGAAATGTACTTTCTTTCCGAACCTATGAAAATATATATCGTTGGATATCGAAGATTTCGTGCCACGGCGTCGAAGGCAGTAAAACGCCGACTTTACGTGTATTCTTTCTCTCGCGATTCATCACAAGGCATTTCCATCAAATCCTTGTTATTCCACATGCGCGTCTTCCATCGATTTTCGTGTATGAAATCATACGTTACGACCGTGCGCTGACGTAAATGTGGCGAATGGAGGAATCAATTTGCCAATGTCTGCGGGAAACATGCCCTTTTCGCTGCTTCGTGGCTCGCATTCTCGCCGATGTTGAAAGTACATTTCCGTCACACTACTTTATTTTCAGTGCCTGGTTTCACAAAAGTAGAAAAACTCATTTTCCTTTTTCACTTCTAAAGAATTGTATTACTGCTGCAAAAATTAAATGATTAAAGCGTATGAGAATTGGAAGGTATATATAAATGTTAACACGTAAATTAAATAGTTAAAATGTAAATTATATATTAAAAATGGAAATTACATAAATGAAATAAACTCGTTAAGAGTACGATTATTTATTAAAAATGTCTCGGTATGTAAAATCTAATTTTTTCCCCTGTTTTTTGCTACAATAATTCATTCAAAAAAGTATATATTAATTATTCTCTCAGCGACATCTCCGATTCTCTTTTACTTTGCTTCCGAAGGAGGAGTATAGAATCTTTTTCACCGCAACTTTTTATCGGATCGGGAATTCCCGGCGGAATGAAAATAATCCTAATTTTTACGATGCGCGTTATTCGAAATCTAACATCGAGGATAGTTACCACCGGTGAATAATTTACGATCGCGTAGTTTGCCACGTCAGGCGCGCGCGATGCGTCACGCTGGAGGAGAACAGCCACGATTACCGATCGGTGTTAAACGCCGACTCTCGCCAGTACATTCGTCGCGTCGCTAATCGCTCCTCTGAAATGCAAATCCCAATCGCGATGCTTCTACGAAACGACGCAAATGCCTGGGAAAGTGCCGATCGTCGACCATTCTACGACTCTGCGTTTCCACGCACGATCTTCTCGTCCGTTTCCGCGGGGAGGATAAATCGCTCATTTTGACGAAATTCTCTTGCAACCAAAATGTACTATTCAACGGCAAACATCGCTGCGGAAACAACCTAAAAAACAGTATAACAGCAAACTTCGCTAATAATTTCGCTGAAAAAGCGGCACGACTACAAATCTCGGTATAAAAACCTGGCAAAAAGCTTTGCTAAAAACATGATAACAACTAATCTTGTTGAAAAGCTGGTAAGAGCGACGTAACGACACGTCGAACGGAAAAATCGCTCTCGGGCAACTTCGCCTGCCGAAACGCGTGTAAAAAAGCGTCGAGATAAAAGTAAAACCGGTGATTGAGGTGGAGGGGGGAGGGAAAAAATTGACCTACTCTACAAATCCAGTGGCTCTAAACGCGCTCGCGAACAAGGACGTCACTCCGGCTAGAATGCATTCGTCGCGTTCCTACTTCGGTTCCCCCTCCCTTCCGCCGTCTCCCGCTTGTCCTCTCCCTCCTCGATGCTCCCCGGGATCCTCGCGGCCGCTCCCCCCACCCGTCCTCCCGTTTTGCGTAGTCACATTTGTAGAGGAGCTGCCGCGTTACGCAACCGGCGGAGGATTTATTTTCGACGCCGAAAAACGGTGCAGGGGCCAACAAATTTTTCGGGCCAACCCTCGCTGCAACACCTGCACACGCGCGCCGTTTTTATACGCCCAGAATAATTCCGCACGCGCAACTTTATTTATCGCTGTAAATTTATCTGTCGCAGGCACATTCTTGATCGTTATTATACTTTATTAATAATTTGTCGCGGTGGATGTTGTCGCGACGAGAAGAAGATCGGCTCTGATTCACATTGTGTTTCGTGGCCGGGAATTCCGGGCTTGAGGTGAGGTTATGTAAGACGGTTTTGACATTGGGCGTATTTTCTTTCGTGGCGAGTTTTACAGCACATTGACAAGAGAAATATCTTTGCGCTGTTTCATTGGTTAAACAGGAAATTCATTTTTTGGAATTTTGTCCGAGAAACTGCGGCGCTTCCGGACCTTCGTCGTCGCAGTTGAACAATTTTGCTACTCCGGTAGAGGAAGTGGGAAAGTAATTCGTTGCCGAAATGTCAGCGTATCTTTTATTGGCACGGCTTAGCCTCCTTTCCGTGGAATTACACAAATCACGTATTATAATCGGATTCGTGCGAACGTGTTGGATTATTTTCAGGAAATTCGTCTTTCGCAACGGTCGAATATCACGACAAACGCGTCTGCGATAAAACCTGATTGATCGAGCAGTGAATTTCTTTGGAATTGTGTGTCGGACAAAGAAAAATGAAGGATCGAGTCGAAAATACGACAGTTCGCGGAATAACAATAACGCGTAAATGTTTTCACAACGGATAGTATTTTATGGATTTTAAACACCGCATTTGGCGAATCGTTGTCTGTTAAATTTATAACTTCTTCGACAATTACGTCGGTAAATTAGTGACAGATTGACGACAAGGACGTGTCAATTTTGCATTTTTTTTGTATACTTCACACTTCCCGTTCACCGTAAATTTAACAATTGTAAAAAGATTAAACCACATTTAACTACACAATTCTTCGATGCAGTTCCAAACGCGTTGTTCATGTTTTTTTGACCAATGACGAACGCGCTTTGTCTATTTTACCACCTCAGCGTGAATCGAATTTTTTTGTCACTAGTCCGACTTCTCTGTACCATACGCGCGTCGCTGATCCGACAAACAACGTGTGCTTGAGAATCGAATGAAAGCAGCCCGGTCAGCAAACGTGTTTTCGGAAATCGGTTTTTGTTAATTCGATAAAACCGCTTTTGCTTTTTCCTTCAAACTTGCCCTGCGTAACACATTTCGACGTTTCAAGTCGAGTTACGCAGTGTCGACTTCACGTCCATTGTTTTAAAGGATAACAAAATTTGTATTCATCGCTAAAAGTTTTTATTATTCGCTTGCGAGAAGATTATTATTCGCCCAGCAAAAGTTTATTGTTCGTCCAGCGAAAGTTTTATCAGCCGCTCGTGAAAACGCGGCATAACGATGCGTTATTCCGCCGTTGGAAGGAAAAAATAACGATGGTCGTGACCGTAATGGGGGTTTTCTTTTTGTTATTACCACTTTTCATTTAAAGGACAGTTATGTATCTTTCGCGTGTTGAATACGCCGTTTATCAAACGTTGACGTACGGCAGATTATTAAAATTGATGACTGGTGTATATATTTGAGCGCTCCTACTTTATGGAACGTACGAGTTAAAAAACTTGCATAATTTCATGAATTAACAAATTGTGATATTTTTAATTAAGAGCTCGCCAGTGGAGAAAAATGTTAGAAGCGAGACTCTGGTTCAAATATTGAATTGATTGACAACGTTCGAGATGTCGTTCCGTTATTGTGCAATTACGTTAATGACATATGGCGGTGAGCATTAACTCCGCATTTGCGTGCTTCACCGATAGATTTGTATTTATGCGTTGATTACTATAACCGCGATGGTTGCGCCAACGGTTAGAATTTGACCAGGGAATGACGTGAATAGGGAAAGTATTGGGAAGAGGAAACGGTATTAAAAAAGTAACAAAAAAAAACTAAGAAAAGGTATATAGGTATATATGTATATACTGTGTATTTTACGTTAATTGTAAAATGATAATGAAATAAGACGTAAGATGATAATGTAAATTTTCACAAATGAGAAATTCATTAATAGAGCAACTTTGCAACAGTGGGCCAAAACGCGGCGTGAAGTATCTCAGAAGCGAAACAGTCGCGTAAAGCGGCAGGCGGCAAAGGAGGAAATATGCCCAGCTGTGAGAAACTAGCGCGGCATATACGGGAGGCGGCATCCGGCGGCAAATGCGACGCAAAGTCGCGAAAAGCGCGAATTGCGGGCGAGACCGCAGAGTCTCCCGTATAATTGTCCAAGGGCGCGGTGGCGAAAGAGGAACGCGTCTGCAACCGCCGGGAAGAATGTTCGTTCGGAGGCGGTTGCGGCAAACGGGCCAGCGTACCTCGACGAGTATATTTGCCGCGGGCGGCACGCTCGAATTGCCCAACTTCCCTTCATGGCCAAATCGCAGTTCTCGTCTCGTAGCAGTTATCGGCGTGGAGTGGGAAAAGAGCACGGCGAATTGCGTTACAAAAAAGCGCACTGGTTGCCCGAAAAGGGCGCACGACTTGCCCGAGAAGAGCACGAGTTGTGCGTGTCGAAGGGCGAGAAAGAGAAAGAGAGAGAGAGAGAGAGCCCGGACGCGCAACTTTTTTCTTCAGCGTGCACGATCACCGACTGCAACAATAAATTAGCCCCCGTGTTTTTGCCTTCTATTTTGGCACGGGCGTCGGGAGAGCGGCGGCGCGCTGTGACGGCGGCGGTTTCCTCTCCGGTTTGAGGTTACGTACGCGGCTCCGCGCCACGCAGCTTGGCACGGTGTTCCGGCCAAGTTGTGTAATGCGCTCGGCGATATACCCGAGCGGCTTCTGAATCTAGGCGGCACGGCAATGTCGTTTTTGCTCCGCTCGCGATTCGCAGCCGCCTAGTTGCGCTCGGACGACGCGAGCGTTCTCCTCGTCGCGTGCCTCTTCCGCCGCTCGCCTCGCGCGCCACTCCCGAGCTCCTCCCCGAGTCTCCGTCAACGCTCTTCGGATCTCGCTCGTTCTCGTCGTCTTCGATCGTCCGGTGTCTTCTTCTTCTTCTTCTACTCCCTTTCACCTCCTTTTTTACCGTCCACTTTTCACCTTCCCTTTTATTGCCACCCTCCCTTTCCTTTTTCCTCACCTCTCTGGAAAACGGCAAACATGCGTGTGTACCATTCGGGACAAAATTCCGTGACCGGAGACTAGAATAGAAGCGTCGGCCGAGTATAAACACGTTGCTCGAATGCGAGAAGAGAAAATCAGACGGTATCGCTAGTATTTTTGTCGGCAGCCGCCGCGGAAACGTGTCGCGGTGTATACGCGAGGCCTCTCGCGAGAGCCAAGGTGTTGTTCGGTTACGTGATCGTTTTCTCGCCAGAGAAGGCCGATCTTCGGCGCCGTAGTGTGCAGTTCCGACGTATTTTCGATCGTTCCGCCGATCGCTTGCGTAACCGCCGAAACGCGGTTTCCGCAACACGCGTGTCTTTGGGGCGGGAAGGGGTGGGGGGGAGTGAGGCCACTGGGAATGCGGCAGTCTTATTTTCGCGACGCGCGTATCGGCGATCGGCAAAATCAGGGGCTCGTTTGGCTCGCGACGCGCATTGGCAATAACGGACGTATTGTGTAACAATGCCGCGCGTTTCCTCGCGAGCGTCCGCCGCGACTCGTCTTACCGTAGTCGTTGCGCGAGCCTCGCGTTGACACGCCGCCTCGATCGGCCCGATCGTCACCGGCCGCGCTCGCGGAAACTGTGTCGACCAATCGCCCGCCTCTTTTTCTTATCGCTCCGGCGACGCCGTCGATCCGCGATTATCCACGTATCTCTTTGTAAACGGTTTTCCGTTGTCGCGTTATCGAAAAACGAAACGATTTTTTCTCGCGATGTCGCCTCGATTTCGATTCTCGGTTTGACTTTTAGATACCAAAAATCGATTTCGCTATAAAAGTTCAGTTCCGATATCGCATTTCGATACTCATGTCGCAGCTCGACTTCGATTTATTTCGAACACTCTTGACCGTTTTTCGTTTTCGGCGCAACGGTAAAACGCGGTTCGGCATCGATCGGGAGTCGAGTGAATTCGCGACGGTTGCGCGCAGTGGCTGAGCACAGGGGACGGATGAAGGACGCGGAAGGTGACGGAGTCAAGGTCGCCGATTCGCTCGCCGCCTCGAGCCTCGCGCGCCCTGGCCGGGCTCGCCTCTGCCCCGCGCAATTATTCACCTATCTCGCGTGAAACAGTGTCGCTTGCGTCTCCGCCGCGGCCGCCCGCTATTATTAGATTCTGCCCCTTTTTCGCGCGATCGCCTCGGCCGCGCAGTTCGCCCAGAAGCCTCGCCTGGCTTTTCTCCCCCCTGAAAGAGACTACGCTTTTCCGATCCTCCCGCCGGGAAAACGTCTTCCGAATAAGTTGCCGTATAAAATATTCCCTCACGAAACGTTTTCTTTATCGGGTTATTTTCATGCCGACGGCTTTTTACACCTTTCAAACGAACCTCATCCAACGGTTTTCGAAACGAGTTCGTCCAACGGTTATTTTCACGATGGAAATTTCCCGATGTTTTTTTCCATTTACTCCACAGTGGGAAGCTCGTGCGTTGACGGGGAAATACGTCGATTTTCTTCATAGCCGTACCGTTAAAAATAGAAAACGTTCTTTCCGACGGGGAGGTGAACTTTGCCTCATTCGAGGAGTTAATTTTGCAACGCCGGCGAGCGCAGGGAACAATTCGAGTAGCGTTTCGTCTTCGTACGGTAGCCGCGCGCATAATAGACGTTTAATTAACCCGTGTCATGTTTCATCTCGTGACGTAACCGGTGTGAAAACACAGCTGGCCTTCCTTTTCTTGTTCGCCGCTGATTAATAATCATCCTTATCTTCTGAAGGCGGGAGAAAAGGTCGGTAAATAAAAAGGATAGAAAAAAAAGAGGGGGGGGAGAAAGAACGGCTACGGCGAATCGTTTGAAAGAGGATCGTCGCGTAATGAAAACGTCCGCGATTAGGCGCATTCGCGAATTTCCCCGCAGTCGTGGTTTCCCGCGATAGCCGAGTAAAAACGGGGCGGAGAAATGGCCATTAATCGAACGAGTGGCCGGGATCGAACGAGGCTCGATTGAAGTTTCGCTCGCCGCCCCCGGAACTGTAAGTCTCGTTGTTCGGTGAAGGTCGCTTCCCCCACCGTCGACCCCCTCCCCCTCCCGGTTTTCCACAACGGCTTTTCGCGCATCTTTCAGAGTTTCCCGATCAATCAGAGATCGATACATTTTCAAGCGCCGAGCTAGAAACAGAGAAAAAGAGAGGGAGAGAGAGAGAGAAAGAAAGGTGTCGAAGGAAAGAGAGAGGAAGGTAGTCGAGAGAGGTTACACAACGGAAAGATAATAGCGAGAGACGAGAACAAACGGAAGCGGGCCATGAGAGAGTACAAGGGCAGTTGGGGCTCGTGCCAGATGCGCGTTTACACGAGCCCTGAATACTGTAAATGCACTATCTGGTACGACATCTCTCCTGTCACCGCCACCCTCCACTCGATCGTCCTTGCGGCCACGCCGAGACGCCCTGTGCATATTCTCACCCTGTGCCGTATTCTCGCCCTCTAGAGACTTTACGCCGCCGTATTTCGCATTGCGACTGTGATAATAGTGCCCACTGAAATAGAAAAAGTTGCCTGTGTGTCTGTGTGTGTGTGAGAGAGAGAGAGCGATACTTTGTGCTCGAACGCGCGTGTTCCCGCCGCGCGCGCACTACCACGAGATACGCCCGGACTCTGCTCTTTTGACACCTTCTGTGCTCGTGTCACGGACGCGACAGTTTCCGCGCTGGTTTCGCCCGACACGGCGAACGCCCGACTATAATCCGCTGGGAAAGTTCCGGGTTTTTGTGCGGGGAAGGAACAAGTGGCGATGCGAATAACAGTTGCAAACGGGCGTTCAGATTCTTGTGAGATTTGTGAGGGGGGAAACGGGCTTTTTTACATGGCCGGGAAAATCGACAGTGAAAACGTTGTTTCATTGTAGAGCCTTTTTCTCCGTTGCCCGGTTTCCACTTTTCGATCAACAGTGCTCGATCTCGTTAGGCTCTGCTGACATGTTTCGCCCGGTTCAGAAAAATGTATCTTAAGTAGTACCGCGGTTACTTTGTAGGTTTGTCTGTAACGGTAAATGTTTGAAGTGAGTATGAGATTAAAAGTGGAAAATCAGGGTGGAAGTGTCGTCGCTTATTCGCGCACCTTGATCGCAAAATCAGGGTACCTTGTCAAACGAAACGTTCACGAAACTCCGTTTCGTTTTCTGCGTTGGAGCGCGGTGCCTTTCACGGCCATATTAAGGTATTTTTAAGGTTCCGCTGAGAGAAAAGGTACTGACTGTGTTGCATACATCTGTTAAAAGCAGAAGAAGTGACAAACTGGGCAATTCGATGGTTAACAGTCAGTTTGCATAATTTAGTTCATATCGCCATATTGATCACCGGAAAGATTTTTCTTTGTATACGAAGGAAAAATGCGGTTTCCAAAGGTACATTATACTGCCATAAAATGGTATATTTGCATTGACGAAAATAGCTTAATAAACAATACACGTAGCATCTGCTGAAGTACAAATTGGAGCAGTGCCTTAAAATGGTAAACAAAAGATAAGACGTTATGTGTGTACGCGCGTGTGTGTGTGTGTACGTGCGAAGCAACGTGGCCGAGGTTCGCGTGTATTGAGAATGGCGTTGTTAGCCGCGGCAACGGAAGCTTTTGTTCAAAATTGTATGTGTCGAGGAAGCGTCGCTTCGGTGCGAGTCAGCTTATTCAGTGCCAACTGTATTTCCTACAATGTATACCAAAGACCTACTTTTTTCGAACCTTAAATATACGGCATTGGATGGGCGCGCACCGTCTTAGAGGGATGCGAAAATGTGGCAGCGGTCGAAGTTATTGGCACTGATACGCTTATTGGCCACGGACCACGGAATGCGCATATGACAAAACTGGACCAAGTGTACTTGCACGTGTATGTGTGCCAATAACTGAACACGTTTGCCGCCCAAAGTGCCAATAATTGTCCAATATCGGTGTTTCGGCTTGCCAATTGCGGACTTTGTAATGGCATTGAAAAATGTGTTGTTCAACATTGATGTTTTACATGACGTTTGATCTGAATACTTTTAATACATATACATGTATATATATATGTATGTGTACATGTATATATATATATATATAAGTAACTTTCTTTTGATACTTTATTATACATTTTTTGATTAATGATTCCATGGCATTCGTTTGCAAATTTTCTACGGTATCACAGTATATACAAAATTCAGCAAGTTTGATAAATGTTGGTTCTTTGTGGAGAATTAACATTTACGAGACAATTTATTTTCATCCTTGCGTTTTTAAAATTCACTCGACACATTGAAATGTCACGGTGTCAAAGGACGGGTAAGAATTTTTCTTTCGATCTTTCACGTGAAAAGGGAACTTTCTACAAACTTCCATATTCTTCTGAGAATTGTGACGCGATTGAAAAAGAACTGGAAAACTGGATATTGTATAAAGAATCGCGAGATGGGAATTGTATTTTGAATACATATGTTCCATACTCTCTTTTCCACATTTTCCATGTTTCTCTATAATTATGTAGAAATTGTATAATGATTAAAGACTGGAAAGCTCTTTGCAGGAAACAGCATTATATATTCGTTTTCAATGAAAGATAAAGTACGGTAATAAAAATACCGAGTATTTTTATGTAAATATTCGTTTTA
>JABFPT010004675.1:0-10935 GCA_022817245.1 Nixonia krombeini
CCAACAAGCTGTCGAACATCGAGGTGGACCAGTAACACAAGTTTTAATTATGGTTACAGCATCGTTAGTTTGAGTTTTCGAAAAATGTCGAAAAATCAACTTCGTCTGTCAGCTTTGATATATACACCAATGGATAGATCTCGTCGCGTACATCTAGAATATACCCATATGTTGGCCTCTCCGACCATTAGGGGCGGAGATATCAGGGAACGAAGAGAAAAATTAAGAGCTGAGGTGGAGTAATCTATCGAATTTTAAAGTTTTTCACTCCAGAACTCTACCCTATTTTGGAATTCTCAAGTGAATCAGACACCGTCTTATTCCGGGGGTTCAAAACTATCCAATAAGCTTAAGCACCAATAACAATCAATAATATGGCTTTTTTTATGCTAATTTGACAGAGGTCTACAAAATGTGTGTATGTGTATTATATGCTTTTCATGAAATTACATGAAGAATCGATTCATACATACATTTGCACAACTATCCCTTTGCCAGTACCCATTAATTAATAATTATCCCCATTTCTACTATCGATACTGGATGAAGGGAAAATTTACTAACAGATAATTTCCAAACTGAAAGGGAATAGATTAATAACATCAGCACAAAAAATGTATGGCTTTCATGTATGTAATTGTTGCTGCATTTTCCGCTAACAATTCAGTTACACTGAACAAAGAATTTAATTCGGCCAAAGTTCACTGCGATCAAAGTTCAACGGTTGAGCTTTTGAATTTTTAGACAAAGAGCTAAAAATTGAAAAACCGTGGTGAAATTCAGAAACAATAATATTTTTGTACGAGGAAGATGACGTTTCTTTGGCATCACTATTTTATCTAAACTAGTATGTAAATATTCCAGGGTTGCATTTTTAACTAAACACTTATCACATTTGTAAAAAATCTTAAATAAATTTACTGTTTGTTATTCTATATATATAGTTATATAATATAAGTAGTGTTATTTAAAGTCAAGTGCGTGTTTTATTGCAGTATTAGTTATATAAGTAGTTTGATGAACCGTCGTCGAAGACGTCATTATTTCTACACGATCGTAGACAAACCGGCTTGGAGATCGCAACCGATACAAAAGCAATTACTACTTCAGCAAACATTCCACCATATTCGCGAGCAACTGGTGTAAAACTCGTATCGCAGTTACGGCGTGAACGCGCGTCATTTCGTCTGCTTACGAGCCGACGACTCATGAAATATGCAATTAGCTTCGCATCACTGTTTAAACTGGTAAACTGCCATAAGAAGCCGGATTATAAATTAATAAAATAGAATTATGCGCTCGCGGTGCACTCAAAGCGCAAAAACGCTGCTGGAGCTTTGGCTAAAATTGCTAATACATTACGGGTATATTGGCAAAAGTGGTAGATAAATTGTTTTTTTATTTATTTGTTTTTTCAACTTTAATATTTGAAATATTCATTGCATCGAAAATATATTTTTCTAACGCAACACTGCACTGGTATTTTTCATTGGAAAAAAAATATTGATTTTACATTTTTTTAATGAAAAATAAATAAAGATACCTGTAAAAAAACTATTTTAATAATACGAACATCTAAAAGAATTTAAGCTTAATTTAAATTTTAATAGTCAATTTTTTTAATTGGAGTAAATCACCATTTTCATTAATCTCCGTAAAGTTTTACATCTATAACAATTAATAATGATTGAAAATGTCTTTTGGCAAATTTCACTACACGTATAACTTTTTAATTAAATCAGTAGACTATAAATTGATTAGCTTTTCTTAATTCTTTTTCCATTTTTGAACACGATTAAAATACATGATCACACTTTGCGTACGTGTTCCGGTTAAATTTTTTTTCCGTATCGATATGAGGAATAAGAGGAAGACTCTCCAGAAAAAGTCACAGATTTGACTATGGCGAATACCATCGTGTAATAAGAGTAGGAAACTAATAATACCTACTTGTTTTCTCGGGAAAAGAAGTTAATTAACCTACTTTAATATTGCGCCTGTATCTACCAGTTCTACTTTTAACTACTGGCAACTGAAAGCAATAAAGCCAGCCATATAATCACAGCGTGTAGAAGAATTATTCATTCGGCGCATACAAATAAATCACTTTCTTCCCATAAAGCAAACGTTTATATCTACGTGTAATACGCCGCGTATTGCAGTACATGTAATAAATGTAACTGTTACATATTCACATTCACTCGTCTTTGACCCAAATTTATTTTTATTGAAATTCTGCTTCAAATAAACATTTTGTAGCCAGTGTAAATGTAAAAACGCAGAAACATAGCAGAGAAAATGATATTTGCAAAGTTTTCCACTGGTTTGTTGCCATATTATTATTTTTCAAAATGAGTTTTTCCAAACTGTTATACGCAAACGTCGCAGATGTGTAAATATTGGGTTGGCAACTAAGTAATTGCTGGTTTTAATTTAGAAGAAAAATTCAACATTCTTACTTGGACATGTAACTTTATTAAATTAGGTATTGCCTCGCTAATTAAAGGTGGAAGTCCAAAGAAGAAGAAAAATATTCCTTAGGTGCTTTGAACATGTTGACAGAATAAAAAAATATGTTGAAATCATCTATCGACAAAATGCGCAATTAGTTGCCAACCAAATAATTCCAGTCTCGTGAAGACACATTTAAAAAAATATTTACATATGTGTGTTTGCGTCAGAGCATTCATCGATTTATATAGTAAATAATTCACTCAATTGTGTAATTTGTTCAAAGTACTGTAAAAATCAATATGGAGTATAAAGCGGTTAAAATGTGACACTGCAGAAAATTATACTAGCTAAAAGCAAACTACTTTTTCCAAATGAAAAATGTACGTGCATGAAACTGAAATACGATTTACATATTACAAAAAACTCTTTCATTGTTATCATATTATTTATTTATCTGACGTTAACCTAAATTAATGTACATTTTTAATTATTTACCGTTTAAATCAATATTGATGACAACGAAATTATGAGTGGCATTAAAAATTGTTGCGAAACGTTCAAGCATGAGCTTTTTACTCTTCGAGAACATTAGCGCACCAAACGCATTAGGGCTCGAAATCACCAACAGAGGCCGCAAACAGTCCAAATGTCTTCGCATCTATCACTCCGTCCTTCCCTCCCCCACGTGTCAAGGTATAATTTTCCCGATAAATTGCAGCGATTTCGAGAAATCAGTACTCCAGATGAAAACCCCGCGCACTGGCAGGTGGCCGATAATGTTTCCAAGAAAAGTCGTTCAGGCTCTTCCTTTATGATAATGCTCCCTGCGCTGATGTCCCCAAATGTAAATCGACTCCGCCATTCCGTACATGCCAATATTGAAACGGGCCGCGAGTGAGGCACGTACCCGAACTACAACTCTTGTCGTTGTGCATCGAAATCTCAGCCCTCTTCTACCCCATTCCACCCCCGCAACTTCTTCAATACACTACCCTTATCCTTTATCCCCGCTTTACTTCTATATATTTCAGATTAAATGGGAGGTCATATGAGACACAAGTGCACGGTGCTTTTTTAATGTTTATCGTATACTTTTGTGTATCGCGGTCATTTAAATGCATAAGTATCCAGAGAACATAAAACTCGAGTCATCAACCGCGGTGTTCTTCGTGTATTTGTTATGATACGGGATCAGCAGCGGAGGATACGCGATACTTATATACAATTTACTTATCGCTCACTCAGCTGTTGCGTAATACCGGTAATTTTATACCCTCTGATATTCAGTGGTGGAATCAATGTTTCGGCCGGCAGAACATGAAATGAATTCGAATATAGATTGATCTATTCGTTCTTCTTCTTCCGAGCATGCTTTTTGAGCAATTTTTTTCGTGCAAAGTGATAAATGTCCAATGTTGGCAATGCTTACTTTTTTGCAATGTACTTTTCGCCAATGCTTTTCACATCTTTCTTTGAAATTTTCATTCATTAAGTGGATATAAGTAAAGCAGATTTTACATAGATCACATGACGCGTGAAATATTCCTTTGTCGAGTGAAAGACACGCACGAGCGAAGTTTTTAGTCAAATCTGGGATTTGTCTAATTGCTGGAATCGCCAGTCAGAGAGAGGGAGCATCGTATTTCGGTAAATATTCGCAGGCAGCTGACGGCTTTAATCTCTCATTATTCCGCTCGCCCTCCGCACCAAGTTTACATAATCTGCTTCATAATACTCATTGAAACTCATTTTCGTTTTCTGTCCCACAAGTGCCTCTTCGCCGGGATCCCGCCCCCTCTTTAATACCATTTTCCCGCTGCCTCTTAAATCTTTTCAAGTTCATTTTCGTTTTCCCAATGCTCTGTACCTTCACATCAGCCACAACTCGATGCCTCTCGCTTCGCATTTGCCCTCCTCCGGTACTCTCAACCACTTACCTTTATTAAAAAACCAGCGCGACGTTTCGTCGTTTTTAATGTATCCGAGTGTTTTTTGATTCGCCGTTCTCCCGTTACGCAGTGTGTAATGACACCGACTAAGCGTAAAAGGAAAAGGCCAGACTCCACTTCCGGTGACATTTCGAATGCTCGTGGTGTAAATAAATAAAATAAATCACTGAAATTTAAAAGTATTCGCGGTATATCTCACTTTTATATCTTACATTTCCTTTGAAATAATCATACCAGATATACAGTATTGCCAACTGACGTTAAAGCATCGCACTTTTACTACTGTTAGAAAACCGTTTTTTTTTGTAAACGAACTTAAAAAATTTTTAATTTTTAATTTCCGATTAATGGCGAATCAAAAATAAACAAAAATGTCTGTGTACTGTAAATGTTAATTTTTTATTTTCTAATTGTAAATTACAAAAATGGCTGTTTACCGTAAACATTAATTTTTAATTTACCACTAATGGCGAATTAAAAAGCGGTCGCTGTAACTGCGCCGCTTCTTCAAACACTTTCGCGCTATTCAATTATTTACCTCCCCTCATCTAACTTTGAATGTGGAATATTGTACTTCGTTCATTACTCACAGCAATCAACATTTACTCTGTGATACGAATATACACCGTCTGTACAAGTAAAGATAAAATTAATCTTATTATTTTCTCGGGCTTGTTACATTAATGCGCAGTTTATTTGGGTAAAGTAATTAGATAATTTGGGTAAAGTATTGACATGGACGTAAATCTCAGCAGTTCTTGGTTGTGAATAGACCCTATTTAATTTACACAGACTGATGAAAAATTTGTGTGTGACTAAGATTCGATGATCATAGTTTGGTTTCGTTAGTAAAACATTTAGTAAATTGAATCTTCAAAGTACTCAAGTCTGGATGTTATCGACATTTCTTCCAACGGAAGTTTATTTAAGTTCGTCATTTTTGAGCAATAATTTCGATAGTAATTTACATGGGAAATGGTACAAATGTTTACAACGGCGTATTATCGGTTCGTATTGTTGTAACTGATATGTCCTCATGTCGAAAGTTACTTCCTCAAGACTCTGCGGCGTGGCGGTCTGAGCATCCTTGCGAATTTCTATCTAGGTTTCCCAGTGAGAGCAGAGTTACATCCCTCTTCAATCCAACAACCGCCGACACAGATACGACAAATTAAGAATCAGTTCGACATCCCAGCAATTCCTCGAAACCGATTAACCTTCAAAGCCGTCAAAAATAACCTTATCTTTTAATTACCTCCCTTTCAGTACGATAAAAACAGAATCTATATCTACTCAGAGTCGAGATTCTCAATCCCTGATAAATCCATTCTCCCATTGAATTCGTATCCACTCGGATTGAATCTGGATTGAGTGAACGAGATCGATACGAGTATCGCTGTTCGTCATCGCTACGATCGCGTTCGTAAATAACAATATCGGTTACGGTTCGTGTGGGTAAAACGATTTGTCGTTAGTCTATATATTTATTATAATGCCGATCGCGATATCGCTGATAAACTCGATTCCTGTGCACCAAAACAAGGTACAGCGAGGGGAAAGTTGATAGCGAGTGGATGGGGAGCGGGGAAATATAATCTTCCGCTGTGCTATCAAGACCAAAGTGTTCGTAAGAAGCCTTCGCTTGCGAAAAAAAGGCCATGTCGAAATCCTCCTCGGTTGATGGAGTTGTTCGCTCTCGGTGTGTTTATTTCTATGCTGATGCCCCTGGAAACCGTATTACCCGATTGATTCAGTGGCATATTCCATTTACCGGAGAAAATTACTCACCGAGAAATAACGCGCTGAACGTTTCTAAAAGTAATCGCGTTTTGTGACATTTCGCCTTGTAAATCAGGTCGTAATGACATGCACGTCTCGTGCCGTTTTTCTTGTCATCTCGGCACGAGCTGCGTCGTTTATTCTTATCGAAAGACACACGAGTACACCGACCTTTGATAAATACCGGACTGTAATAACGCAAAAACTCGACTGCAGCTGCATACTGCAATAATACGTATCGATATATTTAATAATAGTAATAATAATTTTCCAAGTAGTTTATAGACCGTGGCTTTTTATCCATGTTTTCTATTTATAAACTGACTCGTATAAAAATGCACTCATATAAAAATTGATTAATTTCAGATGTTAATCTCCATGTTTTTAACGAGCTATTTCAGTATGATTGCAATTATGGAAAATGTAAATTTGACATCTATAAAAGACCAGTTTTTTATCACTTCAATTTCATTCGAGCATATTTCTACATGTCTGTACAGAAATTCAGGAATTGAATATTAAAAAGAAATTTCGAATATCTTTTACAGTATTTCCCCATATCTTATTTTTATATTTCAAACTACTCGAAATGATTAGTAACGAAATTAATACATTCGGAGAAAAAGCACTCGAGATAAAAAATTCACTGAAATATTCAGCGAACATTCGTTGTTAATTGGAAGAGCAAGAATAATGATTTCCGATAAACAATTTTCTGCTACCACTCTATAACATTATTTATGCAGTCAATTGTACAACGCAACGTAATTATCGTTATTGATACTCGTGTCTTCTTAATTCATTTGTTCGTACTTTTATGCTTGACGGGCGGCTGTAACGAAATATAAAAATCCGCAGTAATTATAGAGATGAAAGACACTTCGTAAAATAATGCCCGACAATATTTATTCCCTGGAACAAACGCTACATTTACTTATGATTTAATATACCGGGAATGAATGAAATTTATGTGTGAGTAAAGTAATTACTTTATTATTGCTGGGAAAATAAACACACTCGTGACTTATCGATTTATCAATAACGGCAATATTATGTTCTGTGAACGTCATTAGAAAGAACATTACCGTATGAACAATATTATCCGTATAAATAACATTACTCGCCTGAACAACATTATCCGCATGTACCACATTACCCGCGTGAACAATATTACCCGCACGAACAACATTAACCAAACGGATAATTTTTTTTTCAATTGTAATCCAATCTTACAATATTTTTGAAAATACTCAATGTCGCATAACTGTTCGCATAATTATTCACGGTTTCGAAAATAGCGCTAGTGTTCGGGTCTGGTTTGCCGCGACGCTTTCATGTTGTCTGACGTTTCTCTGAATGCTGTGATAACAATACCGTTACCGAGTAATAGGTCATGCGACAACAGAAGCTGCTGGATTGTGTAACGATAGTGTTTTCGTTCGGTTCCCATTCCCTCCCTCTCCCTGCATAGTTGTTTGGCAAACATTGCGGAACGTGCCGTTGGCAAGCTTGTTGTTAATTAACTGATTCCTTTCTCGAAAAGCGCACTACTATAAATATTGAGTATGTTCCAAACGCGACGTTGGGGAAAATGAGGTGTCATGGTGGAGTCGCGGTCATTCAACGGGGCGCCTGTGGAAAATAAATACACGTTGTTTGCCCTAGTAAATAATCTGAAATGTTCACCCGCCTTGTTCACCGGTGACAATTAGTATTTGCGTTCAAATATATTCGTCACGATGTAATAAAATTAAACCGATCATTCGAACGATTATTGCCTATGAAATTCGACGAAATTTCGGGAATTTGTCTTCATGGTCAAAGGGTCAAGTTAGTCATTTAACCTTGTTCAATCGTTTCAATTATTTCACCTCTCTCTAACACTTTTCATCTACTTAACCTACTTCACCTTTTTCGTGGTCGCTTTTAATTTGTGGTACACATTTCTGTTTACAATTATATTTGTAATTCCGTTGAAGCAATGATGTTTTGTGGGATATATATATTATTTCCTTGTAAAATTAGCTGAAAGTAATACAAATTAGTGGTTAAATATAGTCAAAGCGTGGTAAACGCGGTTTGCGAGTTTACTGCAGACTGGCAAGCGAAGCCCTTAATTTACTTGCTGAGTAGACGAAAAAATCATTCGAGTGTACAGTAGTTATACTCGTGTATAGTCAAACGCTCCGCTGACTCTGTTTGAAACTAGTGATGAAAAAGTTTGGAAACGTCATAAAAGTGATGTGTTTGAAATTGAATAATACAATTTTATTTTAAAATAATCAAACATTATATCAAAAAAAAGCATGGAAATTAATTATTACATTTACACCAACTACTGATTATACTAGTAAAAATGATGATCCATTTAATTAATTAGTTTGCACGTATTCTTTTAACAACTAAAATATGTTTATAAATTGATTAATAGTTAATACATTTTTTTTCTTGATTTAAGGTAAGAGGCATATTAAATAACGTGATGATTATGTAAGTTAATTACAGTTTTGTTCGATACTCAATTAACTTGCTAATTTTTCTTGAGGATAATAAATTAATATCACAAAATCATTCTTCGCCATTTTCGAATCAAACAAAACTATACTCTCATATCAAGTTAGTGCTGTTATCGCAGCTCGACTTTTCGCTCAAACGTAATTTCTGATATGAGGTTAAATTATTCTACTACGTTAAATCTAAATGAAGTGGCTTAACATGTCGGATATATAAGCGTGTTGTTTAGCCGGGAGAATAGCGGATAAAATGTTTCGTGTACTTTATCACCGTTAATGGATACAAGAGAGCAACACAAGAATCTCGTATAAGATAGCAAAATAAGGAATAATGTACAGAGAAGGAAATGGACTAAGACGGGGCGGTAGCTGCTGGAGTGTTTGATGCTACACGAAGCGAATCGCAGTACCCGGTGGGTCAACCTTGGCCTTCCAACGAAAGTGCTTTCGCTTTTATCACTGCCAGCAGTATGCGATACGTTACTCAACTTTATTATGCTTGACGTTTTATTATGTACGAAAAAACCAGATTTCTAGTCATCCTAACACTTGTTTCACATTTTGTGCAATATTTCCTCAAAGTACTAATTTATGTGCATTTTCAACAATTTCTACACTTGAATGTACCTTACGTTAGTATTTTTCAGTTTAAGATAATAAATGTTTAATAATTATCAAATTAATATAATTAATACGAATGGCACTTTTTCTGAAATTGTTTATAAACACAATGTTTATTTTTTTAATGCATATCTGAGAAATCACTAAAAATCGATTTTTTTATATGTATAAAATTGTGCATCGTTTTTCTTATTTTATAAAGGAATTTGCAAGTTTACATTATAATATATTTACTATAAAACCTCATTATTCTTAACTGTGGAAATAAAAAACGTTATGACCAGTTACTTTATCAGCGAATATGTAAAACTGTTATGAAATTGTCAATAACTAACATGACTTATTTCTATTTTAATACATTTCCCACCACATCTGTCTACTTGCTAAGTATTTACTAGATAATTAATAGGTAACCAATTCAGTCTCTGTGTCATAAACACAAATACATACGTAACAGCAGTGTTACTTTATGATAATTAAATCCCAATATTACATGTAAATATTAATTTAACGCGGGTTAACGTAGAGTAATGTACAGTTTCTGTTATTCAATTCAAACTTTACTTAAAAAAAATTCAATCATTAATACATCTCAAACTTACAAAGAAAAATTGTACTGAGTAAAATTGTTGTGTTTAATGACGGATTAAAAATGCATTTGAAAAAACAAAATTACTGTTAACGTGTCTAATAATTGTTGCTGTCAAAAATAGCAAAAAGTGTCTCTATGATTTTGTTTTTATAGATTTGGTAGTAATAAAATTCTGGTAAAACCAAAGTCCAGAATCAAAGTTCTCAGTCAATTACACATACATTCACAACAACATGTTTTTGTTAATGGAAACACCGGCACAAAAGATCCAACCAAAATATCTGTCAGAGGGAACATTTTCGGAACAGCAGATAGACTTTGTTGGAAAATTATGAAAGTCCCGAACTGGACGTTTTTTTCAGCGTATTAATTCGCGTCGGACTACAAAGGAATCGTTTCGGCAGGAACTAACGTTGTTACAATCGCACGGCGTTAATGGAGGATACATTTTCACCGAGATATACAAACAAGCATTCCGCGCAGGTATACGTATATGTATACATATATGTATATACAACGGATCGAGTTGAAGGGATGTCGGACGGTTCGGCGGCGTGGGGGTGGATCTTGCGCCGTTGGTACCAGTTGAAATAGCAGCATCCTTCGATTCCGAGCTGGAAGTCAGTCACTCGCGCGGATCGCGAACCGCGGGTTCTGCCGCTGGAATCGTGCGTGCTGTCGCTCGCGGAAGTGTCTCAGTCACGTTGCCGACATGAAGTACGCCGTACCATAATAATCGCGCGATTTCCCGATTTTTGCTCATTCAACTTCGCCATGACACTTTCGTACTCTTTTCCAAACAATTCAAGAAAAAGACAATAACATTTCGATTTAAAACTCATTTAGCCAGGTAAATGTAAAAGAAATCATTTCCTTCGTTTCTTAAAAATAAAATTGTCTTTTTTTGTTTGTTTATTAATCTCGGAGACTTTGTTACAATTTCGAGCAGAAAACGAAATTAAACGATCAAACGTTTCCGATTGCATTGTTTATAAAGGGAACTTGTGGAAGTGCCGTTTACCCGCGG
>JABFPT010004686.1:0-10893 GCA_022817245.1 Nixonia krombeini
ATGCAGTGCGAGGTTCGTAGATATGGATGAGGAGATAGTAGTTGGGTGTTGGGTTAGTTTTGCTACGTGGTGGATGTGGCTGTTGTTTGTGTGATGTTGCAGAGTTGGTTCCCGCTGCACTTGGTGTGTGGTTGTTGTGTAGTGGGTGTGTGCTAGGAGTGACGTTTGGTGGGATGTTGGGTGTGGGTGGTGGGGGGCTTAAAAGAAAGGAAGGGGGATGTAGTGAAGGCGACCGGGACGTTGGCGTTTGCAAACGAAACGCAGGCGCTTTCATTGTAAAAGCGATGAGCGGGTAAATCGCTAAATGCGCGTGCAGACAAATGCCCGACACTCGACAGCATCGCGGAAAGCCGTTGCGCACGTCGAAATCAAAAGGACTTTGTGATCATATTTTATGCAGCGATATACATAAAACATAGGCGCTCTCGCTCGATGCGTCCACCTTTATTTAAAAGTACGGGGGCATAATTTAACATCCGATGCAACCGCGCTGCCAGTGTTGTCGCTTCCGCCGTGGCTTGTTGCGGATATCCTGCAGCAGCGATGTTTTCTTTCGGTCTCCATCGCCCCCCTCCCCTCCGTTGCACCCTACTCCTCTACCCGACGTTTTTTCCCGTTTAATCCCCTTTCTCGCACGTCGCATTACGCAGGCGCCACGCAGCTCCATTCGTTTCCTTTTTCTGGATTCCACCAGCGTTTTTTCAGTCTCGCGCGTATGCAAATCGAGAAGGCGAGGGCGCGCTGAAAAAAAGACGCATTCCTGCTCGTCTCCGCCGCTCGTGGATTCGGCCGGTGGCGGCGCGCGCCTCGCGCGGCCGCGGCTTTGTGTACCGGCAAGACGCGACATCCGGCTCGTAATTTTACGGCCACCGTTTTTATTTCCCGCGATTCTATTTCGTCAGGAAAACTCTTGTTCCAGCGTATTCCCTCTTCCGTTTTCACGACTTTACCGCTTTTAGCCGCCACCGGCACGATCCTTTACCGATTCGTTGGGTTTATCGCGGAGGACTAATTTATTCGGAGATTCGAATCGTTTGTAAAGATTCGAGAAAGTAGATTTCTTTATTTGGCACGAGGAAGAAAAGTCGTTTGTTTAACGAATTTTACGTCCACGCTGAGGTTAAAGAGGTCGGGTTTTCAATTACGCTCGGTCTCTGAATTCGCTGGATGACGTTGGTTCGTGTTTTAAACCCGTGGGAGAATGATTTCGCAGATCAATAATCGATTTTGCTGGATGACTGTGCAAACTCTGACATAGTGTGGTCAACAGACCTCCCGCGAGTATCGTTCTCATGAAAAGCGTGGAAATGAAAACGATAAATCGTGCAGCGGAAACTTTTCAGCTGGTAATCCGAATACAACATCGTTGTGCAAAAATATGTTCATTTGTTAAGTGCGTGCAGAAAAAAATCAACGAATATTGTTTTAAGGTTTGAGCATTGAGTAGGCAATCTTTTTGTCACGTTACAGCATTCAATTCTTTTTTTGAGAAAATGATAGAAAAGGATTTACTCTTGAAACTGTTAGATTATTGCAAAGTGTCGAAAAAAACTGGAACGCTGTCTCATGCGTTTTGCTACAATACAGCACACCACTCGGCAACAATTGCCGCGTCAGCGGGGAAATCGTTGCGACTGAAGCGCCAGCAGCTGCGTTTGATGCGTCGTCGACAAACATTTCTCTCACGCGCTGAGACGAATTAAAGTCTCGTCAAAATCGACGCGGGCGAATGTAAAAACGTGCTTGGATGGAACGTCGGTTGCGCGAGGCATTGCCTTCGTCACGAAAATTGCTTCGTTAATGACAGTTTCGGTTCGTTCTCGCGGTACCCTTGATAAAGACATTAAGGAGAATTGCGAGCGCGGAGACCGACAAAGGAGGCACCACGCGTGAGAAACGCAACGTGATCTGCGGAACGCGAGGGTGTTGATGAGAAAATGATTAGCCAGCACCGGCGGTTCGTTTAATACGGCAGGGGTGTTTTCGTCACTGGCCACAACTCACCGCATCCCGTTTCTGGAACGTCGATACGAGTCTATTAAAAAGCACCTCGTTTATCGACGCAGCTGGTCGCCTAATGATACGCAACACGCTCGTTCTCACAGCCGCGCTGCTCCGAACTCTCGCGCGCGCCTTTTGACCGCTCGCGATCACGAATGAAGCCTACTGCTCGTCGGGGCGTCCGCGTTTTTGCGCGGAACGCAATTTACGGGACGCGGCGAGGAGCCGTTCTCTTCCTACGGGAATTGCAATGAAATGTAAATGCCAGGCGTAATTGGCATTTTAGCTCCTTCATCGTGTAATGAACCGGAGGGTCCTTTTTTATCGTGGCCGTCTAAGCCACAGGGCGTACTCGACTCACGTGAATTGGCTCGCAAGAAAAAAGCACTCTTGGACTGCGCATCTGGTCCATAAACCCGGCCCGGGCCTCGTTATGACAACGTGCATTCGGACTAATACCTTTGCTCCGCGTGCTCTTTTTTCAATTTTACGACTAACCAATCACGGCGATAGTAATCCAACGTTCGCCATTTATTTCCTGTTTTAGTTCGGTGCAGAGGTTACCCCACGAGGTTATAAGCGACACCGTCGTCAACGATAACGTTTTGGGCAAAGCAAAGCGCGAACAAAGTTTCCACCGAGGATGAACGACGGAGTTTCGGCTGCAATTCGCGAAATTCGATAGCGCATTCTCTCACGGGGAAGCGAGACGGATGAAGACTTGTGCAGATCGAGGCTGCGAGAAGCGTTTATCTACTAAACTACGCCGCTACGTCGGAATAAGATAAAGTCGTCTTGAAATCTGAACGGTGGCGATTACGGCGGAGTCTCGAGACGAGGCGAAACACCTAAGGAAGGAGCTCGTTTTTACGCGGCGACTATCGCGATGTCTTATCAAAGGTGAAATGCGTCATTGTCGGTATCGTCGTTTGTTACCGGTGGGAGTTGTTGCTCCGTATCTTCGGGCTCGGCTCGACCTCTGGGTTAATTAGTTCCCGAAAAGCCCGCAATTCGCCGATGACGTTCGATTATACAGCCATGTCGGGTCGGGAGCTTCAACTTTCGGAATTCTGGAACGGAGCTGATATCGAGGCGAGCATCGAGGGCCATTCGCCGCAACCAGTTCCAGTTCATCTGCTCTCTGCACAGCCGGGGTCGAGCTATGCCAACTATTTTGCCATCGTTGTAGGGTTATTGAAATATTTGCGGAAACCACGCGCGTATAGTCATCTGATAATGTTCGCCCTACGATTCTTACTTTTGGCGGAAGGCACTTCGACAATTCTCATCTTCTGAGCGCGGACGACCCGTACGAAACGCCCAGCGATTTTATTATTAACGAAACGGCGCGTCATGAGATCCGGAAACGCTCGTCCACTATCGTCAATATGTCGTTCCACGGTTCGTAAACGTCGAGTATGTTACCAACAATTGAACGGGACGGATTCGGATAAAGCACGCTGAATTACGGCGTTTCGCATTTCGCGAAAATGTCTTCTTACTTACGCCTGAGTGTTTATTTGCTCTCGAGTTTCTTGTCCGTACGTCTAAGTACCGGACATACGCGATCAGTAAAAAGCGCCCAAGGTCGAGACCATACGGCTCATTACATTTATAATATCGCGAATTCATTTCACGAAATATTCAGAAACGTGCGTTATGCAGTTCGCCAGTCTTATATGGTAGTGTTAAAAGTACACATTTCACTCGGTCTTTAAGCCAACGTTACACTCCACAGTGCAAGGTTTACGCGGACCAACGACACCGGCCGGATTTATCGCACGCGGTGTAAACGTATACGTACAAGTTGCCTCGTAGATAAGACTAAACTGTAAAAACTGTCGAACATGCAAACAAAGTTAATATTTATCTAATGTACTTGCCGGGAACATGAACACGGTAAATAAAGCATCGCCGCGGCAATAACCGAAAGATATCGCCGGCAGCGAGAATTCAGGAAATTCTTTATCTCCCACAATCACATGTACTTCCCCTGTTTATCATCATCTTTATTATCTCCCGCAGGAATAAAGCACGCGTTTAAACGTCGTTGGAGTTAGCCGTGTCTATTTTCTTAGGGAATGGAACGAAATCCATCGTAACCAGGGATTTGGCCGTGTTACGAGCGCCACGGGAGAAGAAGATGGACGGAGTACGGTAACGGCGGACTGGTCCGCTGGCCGAGGAAGAGCGACGCTCTTTTTATGCACATCTGCGACGCCGCGCGTCGCATTTTATACATTTCCGCTCGGCGAGACGTCAACTATAACTGGAAATGAGCCGGCTGCGGTATTGCACGGGAATCCGGGACTCCTCTTGCCATAAGTTTTGTGGTTGTTTACGGAACCCCTGGAATTATCGTCTGTCATTCGGGGGATCAAAAGCAGAGGGAAATGCGTCATAAAAAGACAATCTGCCTCGGAGAGAAAATGCAAAACAAAGCCATGGAAGGAGCAATTAAACGACCGTTTGAACGCGAGCCAGACTCCTTCCACGGACGAGAAACCGTAGAAGTAGGGAATATTGCCGATTTACGCTCGGTTGCGTTTCGCTGCCGGCCGCAATGCCATAATTCAGTGGCTTGACTGAACCTGCATCGATTTAGCGGTTGTTTAGAGGCAGAAATGGAGTTCTCATATTACACGTCTGCTTAAACGGCCGAACGCTCTGTCACCGATATGACTTATTAGTATGCGCAGACGCGAGGCGCCAGACCTAATCACGCGTGGCCTGCGTAACGCAAACCGCCGGTCCCGGGCCCGGACCGATCCGCGTCTCGCAAACCGAGATACATTTATCTTCGGCGCACGCACACACGGCCCGAGCGCTCGCACGTGAAGGCAAATCTGCGCGTAAAGTTTGCATCGACCAATTATCGTTAACGACGATTTATTCGCAAAACGCGTAATAAACTGTCTCGGGTATCGCGCCGGTAACTTATGGTCGGTCACGAAAAAGTGTAAAAAAAAGGTATTTCCACCGTTGCGGCGGATAGGTTACGCACGCGGGTGGTAGAACAGTGTGGCCATACCTTTCGCTCGGTCGAAAAGTACGATCGGTTTAAACCTGTGAAAAAAAGGGGAGCGTGGAAAAGCAAAATATGCGCTATTTTCGCCTAGCGACCGCGTACGCATAAATCTCGATCTTTGATCACACGTTGCGAGAACAGCTTTTGTAAAAGGTGGCATTAATAATTGATCGAGCGGGCGCGGCAAGCGAGCGTCATTGCGCCAATTAAATTTCCGTTTATCGAAAGAATACGGCAGCCGTACACGCGGCAGTCGCGAACGTTCGAACCTGTTACGCGCGCGGGATAAATCAAACCTGCTGTCAAGCGCAGACGCGTCTTTGCGGCGACACGGCACCGAACCGTGCGTCTTTCCCCAATTTCGCGGCTTGTCCATTTGGGTACGACGAGGATAGATTTTGCGGCCGACTTGTTATTGATGGTCCGGAGGTCTCGCGAGGAGCAGGAAAATCGTGGATGTACAATTGATTCCATCCGACGACTTTCCCGATAAGCATCGACTCAGCCGGTCGACCGTTAGACCGAGTATCCGGGAAACGTTTCTTCGTTGACAGGCGGGCTTTACGAGGTGTTACGTACAGTCGTGCGTTCCGCGTCGCGTGATCTGCATACGCGATGCGAGAACGGCAGTGAGAGAACGATTATTGCCGCGTCATCGGGATCGGTCGGCGCGATGTCGGTTGCGCAAAGTGGCCACGTACTCGTCTCTCGCTTATGGGCCACGACTCAATCTGTACGCGGATCGCGGCCGTGCTGATCCCGAGGAGTAGGCAGGTAATAAAAGCGAATGGAAACTGGTAATCTCGACCCTCGCAACACGTGCCGGACCAGCGGCTTTTCCCCGCCAGTCAGATGCCAGATAATCTTAACCCTCTGTTTGTACATAAGCATTTTCATATGATAATCACGGCTCTGTATCGCGTCTCAATTAAGCCGCTAATACGCCACGTTTCTCATATCAACACGCTGGAGTCGTACAATCATTGCAATTTCGTTACTCCTTTTGGTCTACCCTACATCGCCAGGAGTTTACGCGGCAGACGCGAAATGCAAATTACTTAAATTAATCAAGCCGTGAATTCTGATTCGAAAGCGGAGTGGCGCTCCTTAATTAACGGAAAAATGCGAACTGTTTCAAAGAATCGTAAATCTGAATAATAAAAGAACAATTGTCCCGGCGGAGTAGCACCGTGGATTCTTGAAATTTTTTTTCGCGAGATCGGTAGACGTTTTAATTGCGAGTTCAGATTAAAAGGATTCCCCGCGGGCTTATCTTTCTCAGGAAACTTGAAATCGTTTTACGCACCCTATTTTCACGAGGGGGAAATTTCAGCCATAAAACCAAAGCTTAACGACTATTTAAGATTGGCAAGTGAGACGCCGCTCGAAAATTCGAGTATACTTGGTGCCGGAAGAAAGAAAGATAAGCGTCGTAAAGGCAAGCACGACGGCGCTGTCGAATTTGATTCAATGCGCTTTTATCGCGATTTTCTTAAGCAGAAAATTGGCTCGATCGAGGTACGCTCTGAGAGTATTTATTTGTTCGGCCGATGTTGGCCGGTCGCTTCACGGAAGTTTCGCGGCTCGTCGAAGGGTTGCAAGTAACGGCTGGCGCATATGACGGGGATGCGGAGTGATTTATGCCGCTGAAAATCGTTGGTTTCTTGATCATTCCGGCAACTTCGTAAATCACGGCGCGCATGAGACGCGCGTTATTGGATAGAAAATCGGTAAGAAAATTCGTGCCTCGTCCCGTCCTGGGATGAGCAAAATGGGGCCGTCACGATCGCGGGGCGTGATTTATTTCGGGGCCGTGAATGCTTCCCACAATTTACGACAAAGTCGAAACAATTAAAAGAAAATCGCTCTATCTACGAAACGTTGTAAAGTCGAAAAGTCTATGCGCAAAAATGTTTAGTACACACATCAAATAACTATTAATTCACAAGTCGTGACGAGTTTTGCGTACAATTTTACTTCGCGTTAATGTTAATCCCAAATAGCATTTTAATACGAAAAACGTATTCTAGTGATTCTGCGAATCCCGTAATGTTCGTCAATTTCCGTTTTTCAATAATATGTCAAAAATCTACGTAATTAAATTTGCTTCCGGTGTGCGACTCACGCTAAAATAATTAAAATACGCGACGAGGAAGGAGTATTTGAATATTGAAGAAATAGCGCCGAGTGGACGGAAGCGGCGAGCTAACCATCTATACCTCTCGCTCCAAGTTCCGTATCTTCTCCGCGTATTCGCATTTAAATGAGCAAGAGGGGCGAGCAAATCCAGCGAAACGAGCAAAGTCTCCGAGCACAATGGGCATCGAGACTTCGTTCCTCGCGAAACCCCGCCACCGGATCGCGCACCGAACGATATTTCACCGGCGTTGCGTAAACAACTTTGCCGCGACGTTGACGCGAATGTGTGCGCAAAATCAGCGTCGGCTCAGCAATTGCAACGCCCCGACGTCGATTCAATTACTACGGAAATCGACGTCGCGACGTTACACCGAAATCTCTTCTTTTTCTCTCCGGTGAAAAAACCGTCGAAACGTTGCCCTCGTAATTGAAACCTGTCGCCATCGCTCCCCTTCATCTTCCTTCCTTCTCTTCCCCGACCACGTTTCCCAGCCAATGACTTCCACTCTTTGCTTTTTCTCTCGTTAATTTTCGAGGAATGTCGTCGCGCGCGTGCGAAGACATTCTTAACGCGCGCTTATTACTATTCCGTTTGTATGCAGCTCGTATCTTTTAGCTCGGCGCGTGTTCGCACTTTCGTCGCTCGTCCGCGCCGAGATATAACCGGAGTACTGTAAAGTGGTTGATCTCGGGGATAAACCGAGATTTAATACGCGGAGCCGGCCCGAACGTCGTTGAATTACGCAAATTGCGGGTGTCTGTTTTTTGCCAACTTCTTACTCGAACTGCAAGCAAAACCGGGTCATTGAATGGTAAGAGAAAAAAAAACGATGGAAATACGACTCTGCTCGATAAGAGATGCGCAATTGCGGCGATTTTTCTCGAGCTCGGCCTTGCGAGGCTCAGAAGCGGGGAGGGGAACGGGGAGGAGAGGAGACCGGCAAAAAGCGTCCGTACGCGGCGCGGCATATCTCTTTTCCCGGACATAAGAGGCTTTCGTAAAGTCGTGTCATCGTGATCGGTACAAAAAAGTGCATGTAGTCGAGGTGCAGGTACAAGTCGCGAGTCACCTTCGAGCGCGAGAGGGAAGGAAAGACGAACTCCCACGGGACGTCAGGCCTACCTCGTAAACACCTCCCACACGCCGGCTAAGTATATTTCCACCAACGAGCTCAACCTCTTCATCGTCTCGTATAAATCTCGGAATTCTCGCTCGGTACATGATGTCTTGATGTGTCGCCGTAAAACGCAGCCAACCCCGCATCCTCCGCCGTCGAGCCGCCGAGTCCGTGATTATCATCTTTCGCTCGCCGCGCCACGTCATCGTTATTCCTTTCTTTTCCTATCGGCTCATTCCCCGATTCGTGTTTTAATAAACGAGCTTGAAATGTATATCATGAATAATTTCGATCTTTACAACATGACATATTATTAGCTCGCCAGACATGTTTCTTCTATTATCCCCGTATATTATTGTACTATTGTATTTTTATTTGCATTTTTTATCCCCCCAAAATTTATTAACAAATCAGGTAAAAGTTAATGAAAGAACTGAAACCGTTATCCCCGTTGATGGCAACGAATGTTTTCACGTGAGTTTACAAAACACATCTGATATTTAACGACAGCAAAGAAAGGAAACTAAATTCATACCGATCGCTTTGTTTTTACAAGTTGACTGTACATCCCAGGTGTTTACGGGGAGCAGCGCGGACGTACCGCAAGTGTGTACATTCATCGCCGGCAGAAACATCGCTGCGCGATTACGACGCAATGAAACATTCTGTTTGTGAAAAGTTTATATACGGCTGCTTCATTGTTTACCACCATGTCCGGCTCAAATTAAATGTCCACACTGATGCACACTGCACCGTTTAATGGCGCCTGTCAAATATTGCATTTTTCACGATTTCCCGTCATTGTTCGTAATAGAGAATTAAACTCGCCGTTAAACACGCCCCGCCGCGACGATCAAAAGCTCGCTGCGTTTCTTGTGCGGTTGAAAGAGGCGCGGCACCGGTGGTCGTTTTGCTTTAAAAATGAACCGTCCGGGTAATGGCGACACGGGGCCTCGTCACGACTGCTCGGTGACTTCCTTTAATCGGCCCAGGAGCTCGACGGGCTCATACGCGACTTCTTTATTAATCTTCCCTCTGGAGCAACCACACTCCAGAGTTACACGCGACACACGCTTCCCCGCCCAGCCTCTTCACGCAACGAAACACACGCCGGAGGACACTTTGTCCATGTTCAGGACTCTGCAGTGCTCTCGGACGGACGTTGCATCCGCTGGCTTAATTAAATCGGCGTCGGCCGAGTAGATCGAGAATTCAACCGGCATTTACGAGATGCGAGCTTTCGCGTTAATTAATAACGCGGAATGGAATCCCCGTTCCAAACACGCAACCGTTCGTTAAGAAAGAGCGTTACGCAATCGCCGCGCAAGAGCCTACCTCCCCAACCCCCCACGCGACGTCCGATCGGACGGCGATCGGCTACGTTTTTGGAAAGTCGAGTTCGCTCGGAGGTAACGTGATTATTCGATTACGCGGTGACTCTCCGTGCAAGGCCGTTATCTTGATTCGACTTAGCGTCGCGTGTTGATCCGCGCTGACAATCGACACGAAAGGGATTTCTCCGGCGGCGCCGTGCTCGCCGGATAATTCGAGATACCCGGAGCTACGGGCGCACCTTTGCGCCTGGTTTTTCATCCCGTTCGCTCTCGCGCGACGAGACGGTCCCACGGGCAGGACGGAGCGAGGAAAGGACGGATATTAATTGACGTAATTAAGCGCAGTCTATCTGGAACCGGGCAGTGGAGCGCGTCGATGAGCGAGTCGGGCGTTGTTGCGATATTACCCGTTGCCTCGTGCGAGACGATCGATTTTATTAAGAGACCGGCGGCAACCGCTCTTGGGAACGCGAGACGCGGCGACTTTTCCGCACGCCTGTTCGCGTATGAATTATTTATGGCAAAAAGAGAACACGCGTTTTTCGTCACACTCGGTTGACGAGCGGAAAAATCGTGGATAAATGTATTTATAATTGTTACAATGATGCATTTCGCCCGATTGCCGTATGATAATTGCGCGATGATTTATACGCGCAGCGCGCGAACGTAGCGGACGAAAAATGCCGAGCTCCGACATAAATTACACACTATTTCGTAATAAATAGTAGCGCGTTATAAATCTATTGGCCGCTACGTCTTAACTCCGATGAGTTTGTCGAACCCGCGCTTGATAAATGCGAAGTTGTCGTGAATGTTGAAAGTAAGCCGTGATAAGTTGACCGCTCGTAAAAATGCGCGAACGATGCGTACGTAGAGAAATTATTTATCGCGACCGCGGCCGTTAAACGGAGCGCTCGCGCGCATTAATTCGTCAGGTTCTTCTGCTCGAATCAATTCACGTTTTCGCTAAGTAACACCTCGTTATTACGTACGCGCATGCGTGATGAGATGCGGAGGCTGACGCCGTTTTGGAAAAAACCGTCGAGCCAGCTGAAGTTAATTGGAAACATGCGAAAAAGGAATGTCCGCCGTTTCCAGGAGAGTCAACGGCACGTTTATGGACCGCTGTTCGAAAAAGTTGCGACACGTTTAGACGAACGGGGCGGGCTATGTGGCCGCAGGGGAGGGGGGGGGGGGGCGGGGGTCGCACCGGGCACAGGCATGGCGGAATGCACGGAGGGGCTGGGGTGTGCAGCGATGTGACAGATCCCAC
>JABFPT010004689.1:0-10891 GCA_022817245.1 Nixonia krombeini
GCGCCATGGGTCGGGGGGTCCGCCGTGAGGTACAGAGCAGGGCACCGGGGGGCGAGCGACCCAGGGTGCTCTCGTCTCTCGCGGGTACCCAAACACGGGCGGGGGGAGAGGGGGGGGGGGGGGGGGGGGGTAAAGCTAGCCAAATTACGGTTCTCACTTGACTCTTCCTTTTGCCTTGACGTGTATCAGTCCCACTGTTATTAGACCGAAGGTAGCGGGCCACTCTGGTTGCGGTGGTGGAAACGGGTGGAAAGGGGGAGGGGAGGAGAGTTCCGTTCGCACCGGCTGGTTTGTTTTAACTTTCTCGCGGCGGATTATCGGTCGTCCGCCTACTCGAAATCTGCTGTCGAATATACTGCGGCGCGCGAACGTGGGGGCTTTGAATGACCCATTGTCGAGGGGGCGAGGCGACGGGTCCCTCGCAACCTGCGCGCGTGAAACAATCTCGAGATTCCGAGATCGCGATTCGTGCAGGGACCCCGTGACCGTCACGAAGGTATGCGCGGCGGGCTCTCCCCGACGTTCGACTTTCGTGGCCTCTCCGCGCGGAAGGAGGGGGGGCAGGGGCGATAGGGAGAGACGAGATTCCTCGGGTCTCCAAAGAGGCATTTGCGGGCCCCTGGTAAATGGGCAGGAGGGAAAGAAACGCCGGTCAAGTGGCGCAGTCGCAACAAAGGACTACCGGTGCCATAAAAAAGGCTTAGGCCGTTTCGGACACGGATTTTGGCCGGCCGCTAACCCACCGCCTGCGCACACCGGATTCCTCGGCTTTTCCCGTCCCCTGCGACTTTCCATGCTTTTTTCGTGGGCGATCCTGCCGCGAAGGACAGTCGCGCCCACGTTCGCCAAATTCCGTGAATCTCCGTCGACGGCGCGTTTTGACTAATTTTTAAGAACGCGCTTTCCAAATTCGGATATGTCACGATGATCGTCACCGTTGCGCGTTTGGATCGCGATTTCGCAACACCCTGTATATCCAGGAACGTATGTATATTGCGGTGATGCGTGTGTGCGTGTGTCCGTGAAAGAGGTGGAAAGACGGTGCAGCAGACGGCGGGTCGGGTGGGAGGAAGGGCTGGCAGGTCAGGCCGAACTTGGACAGCGAATACCGCGACGACGCCTTCGCTCCACGGGATATTTTAAGGCGGCAAAATCGATTGGGAGGAACATGATTCTCGCTCGTCCTCGCCTACTGCTTGTATTTACCGCTCTCTCCGTCTCTCTCCCCCCTTTCCGTACGCTGCACCCTCACATCTCTCCTTCTCCCTCACTTCCATAGCAATCCCCGTATTTCCGTCTTTCCCTGTTCTCCCTGTCATCGCGTTCTTTGCCAACCGTTTTCGACGTCCGTCGCGCCTATGCCTCGGCAATTCGACATTCGCTCTCCATCGGCTCGCGAGCCAGATGTTGGCGCGGTTCCAGGCGCGTCACGCGCCGCGGAATCTCGGTCAATAAAATCAATACCGTCATCGACAAAAATTGTCGTTTATCGGCACTTTCATCAATGACCCGGAGGGTCTCTCGGAATTTCGCCGGACGCGTCTGGACCCGCTGGCGCTTCGGCCGCATGACGTCACGCCTCTTCTCACGGAACAATGCCCGATTCCAGGAAACGCGCCTGAGGCGATTGCCGATTTCCATCGCAATATCGGCGCTCTTTATTCCCCGGCCTCCCTGCAACAATGCGCCTCGGACGCTCCGCGCATTGTCTCGGTCGCTCGCGCAGGTGGTCCTCCGTCATCCATCTCGGGAAACGTTCGCCGACCGGCCCGGAAAACGCCTATGACGGATGAATGAGCCGGCGGGACTGTTTATGAATGGGCGGGAAATATTCTGACCGCTTCTCGGACCTGCCGGTGCATCGCGCCTTATTCCGCGCCTTTGTTCAGCCACCGCGTTGCCTTATCTGCCCGATTACCCAAACCGATTGCGCCACACGGTCGGATAAGGAACTTGCGAGAACCGCTTATTCACGGCCGCGTCTCGTTACCAACTTCGTCGGGCACGCCGCGGATTCCGAGTAACGGTTTATCTCCCTCGTTCTTATTATGCGCCCGTATCGATCCGGCATTCTGCCACATTTAGCACGGCAATTGTCATCCCGCGGCATTGTCGAGCAGCAACGTTAAATCGCGCTCCGCGTGACTAAAAGCCGCTTCAGCTGCGCGAATACAAACAATGGGTAATAACGTGGCGTTGAGGGTCGCGATAAAAAAATTATATCCAAAAGAAACAGTGCGCTTGTCGACCCAAATATCTCTAGTACGAAATCCGTTTAACGATTTAGTATTGATAGCGAAACGATTCCCAATCGTTGACCTATCAGATTTTGTCCTTGGGGAAGAAAGCCTCTGCGCCAGTCTCTGACGCGGGCGAACGTTGGAGAAATGTGAAATGTCTCTGCGAGCGTTGATCCGTGCAAGCACCCCGCGTGGCGCTCGCGCTAATTATGACACTCGGCGCTGTGGCTCGTCCCGCGCGACAGTTGGATTCCCCAGCCTGATACCGAGACCGCTGGCGCGTCACGCGAATCACCGAGCTTTCCCGCAGTCAATTAAACCCGCTGCGAATTGGGGTACAATCCCGGGTACGGAGCACTGCCGGGTGCGGGTCTCTGCGTGTACGGCAGGAATCAGGGAGTGGGAGAGGAAAGCGTTCAGAACGGAGCACTTAAGCCTTAAGTTAGCGCAAGAGGCGCACGGCCTTCTTCCACTTGCCGGGTTCGTGCCTTTTGCTCTGTTTCTGGCGTGTAGCCTTTCTGCCGGCAGCCTCCCGCCGCGGCTCTTGTTACTCTTTTTCGCCTCCCCGCTCGCCTCTTTCTTTTACCACCCCTCCCCCTCGCCTCTTACCACTCCTCCGCCCCTCTCTCCTTCCGCCTTGGCCCGGAGCTTCGGCATTCCACAGTGGTCATTTTATTTTAGCGCCACCGTGTGTGGGAGAGGCCCCGCGCGCGACTCTCTCCTCTCTCCCGCGCCGGAACCGTCCGGCTGGCTGGACGACTGGACCGCCGAGCGGCTGGACGCCTGCGGATGCCTGGACGACCGCGCGCCCGGCAGCGGCTATGCTGGCGGCCAGACAGGGCCGAGCGGGGTGTAAAAGGTACGTGGGAACTATACCACGCTGCCACACCGGACGACCGCACCGACGCCGATTATTTCGCCTCCCTTCCACGGGCGATCACGCCCGACGCACATGCCGACTTTTTACCAACGACTGTCGCGATATTGTCGGATAATTTTATTCGACTACTTTCGGAAAGGTCGCGACTGTTTCAATGCACATCTTTCCATCGATTTTTTAAACCGCACATCTCCCCCTATTTCTTCAATCGTGATTTTCCATCGACTTTTTAAATAAATATTTACTGTGCGAGAGTTCGTTAATTAACCGTTTATCACTTTGCCCACATAATCTCGTTACCGAATTGAAGAATCTGCGTGAAACATCATGTCCGAATTTACGACCCGATAGAAACCAATGTTTCTGTGTATTTCGCGATTGGGTGATTGTCAGGCGAGGCGGCGTAGAACGTGCGTGTCGTGAGAGGGGACGGCGCGACTGAATAAATTATTGAGGCGCGTTTTGTCTCGCGCTGCGGTGCGATTTATAGTTTTCATCGGCGAAGGCGAGACCGATTGTGGGAATTTCGGGCCCGGATGACACATTTCAGCGTGTCGCGCTACCAAAGAATGTGGAATGTTAATTAATTAACGAAGCGCGGGTCGGTGATTCGTCATTAATTTATAGGATCTGGCAGAATTATCTCGCTTCCAAGAAACGTCGGCGGATTAAAAATACGAAGGTTCGTGTCCCGAGCGCAAATAAACGAATCGGTAATACAATGATCGATTAGACGAAAATAGAAAAAAATGTACATAGATGACGATGTACGTAAAAGAGAAGCTTTCGTATTTAGGTGTTCGCTTTATTCGACGCAGTCGAAATACCATTTTTCATCTCGCTTTAAAAGCGATGTATCGAAACTCGTCACTGCAAGAATTAGCGAACGTATACTGTCGCGTGAAGAACGTTAATAAAAACGCGAGTTAATTTCCAAATGTTTGTTCTGCGTAGAATGATAATTTGAGAAACGAGCGTTAAAGAGTAAACGGCGAAAATCAAATGGTTGCATGTGCGCGACAAACAAGCTCGTAAGCGCGATATCTAAACATCTCCATCGAAATTATCTCGCATGCCGATTCCGAGCGTCAATTTCCACGCACGCGAGGCCACGCTTACGTTTTTCCACGGGTGCGAAAAATAACATCGCCCGGAGGCAGATACAACGGCGATAGCCCTGGCCCTCGAGCGCTCGCTACATTTGCGTAACTGCATGAAACACGAACCTGCTCGCGCTCGAGCCAGTTCGTTCGCGCGTAACTTTATAAGCTAAATGTCCCCATTTTCCCCGGACGCGGGCTTATTCCGTTCGCCTCGTTCGCCGAATTGAATCGAACGTCGGAAGCGACGTATTTTTTCGGACTTTCCTCGTTACCCGGGACAAACGAGGAAATCGAATCTGGTCGTTCGAAAACGCGACTTCGTCACTGTACGAAAAGTGCGAATCGTACTTGGCACTCCTTTGGCGCCGCTGCGGGGCCACTCGGTGTACTTCGTAGCGTCGTTGGCGCCACTACGAACACTTCTCTGCAGAAGTTTTAGAAAATGTTCGCACGGCAAAGGATTAATAATCGGATGAGTTGCCATTCGCGGAAGCCGCTCCCGTTTCACCACTGGGCTGATTCAACGCGTTGGTAAAAGTTTTAAGAAACGGCACCTGTTGCGCCTATCGCGGATGTACGAGCGAAAGCGCGTGTGGAGGAATGGCGTGAAGTTAATAATCGGAGGTGTGCGTGTTCGGGGAATCATTTTGAGAAAAATGCGGTATATTAAAAGAGGCATATGTTCGCCGGCGTTTCCCTCGAACGAATTCTCGAGAAAGAACATCTTCATTATCAGGGATTACAATTCTTAACGTTCACTGCCGTTTTTGTGTACTGCTCCACAATGGTAAACAGCTGCGCTCAAAACAGCATACCGTCCGAGAGAGAGAGAGGAGAAGAGGAGGGGAGGAGATCACTTGTCTCGAATCAAGACTCTCCCTTTGAACCATCTAAATCTCCTTCTATTAAGAGGAATCTGTTCCGAAAAACATCTCGACACTTTATTTGCCGCACGTGAATGAAGCAGACTTACATTAATGACCGACTTGTGCGTGGTTCGAGTATAATAGAAGGGGAGACTGGGTTTTGTTCGTCGCACGACAAATAACCTAAAATAAAAAGTGAAATAAAAATAAACAAGATTAACGCATTTTGGTGCCCCGGTGTCTAAACCCGTTTCGAAATAACCGAAAATAAAAATTCTCTACGCGACCAAAATATACGCTATACTGATACGTAAAACCGATTAATAGGCTACCGGTCGGTAACCGCTGGTATTGAAAAGCCTAAAAATAGGCTTCCGGTTGATAACCAGTTGACACGTTATTTACCACGGGATTTTTAATATCCCGGTAACAAAAGACTCATTCATACTTTCCCGGTCAATACCGCTTTCGTGCCATTATCTCGACAATAATACTAATTACCATTACCCAGCAAGATTTGTCTTTGTAGTAAAGAGAAATGCGAACCGCGGGATCAAAAATTGTTCCGTAGGTTGGAAAATCGTAACCGCAGTGCCGGGGCGCTTCGCCGCGGCGAGAATCTGTTCCAGCGCGGTGAACAGCGTATTGTTCAAGCAACATCGAGTTACAAAGGTGCCTTGTTAGTAGCCGTTCGTTGCAGCGCAATAATCGCTCTATCCTGTACGATCGCTCGCCAAAAGCGGATCGTGGCAGCACGCGACGCGGCGCTATGGTCCGCAATCCGGTACAAACAGCCGGCCGGCGATAAGGCAGCAGTCGAATATCGCTCGCCGCCGCAAGTGCTTTCAGCGAGTGCTCTCCTCTCGTATAAAGTTACATACGCCCGCGAGATAAGATACAACCCGCGGAAGAAAATTACATCGTCTCGGTCGAGCCGGTGCGACAAGGACGGACAGAGGCGGGGAATCACGGCCGCGCAACGTGGGCGTCCATTCTGGCGATTTATTAACGGCGGGAATAGCCGTTACATTAACACCATTAGTTAATTGGCCGATCGAGAGATCGCGCGGCGCGATTGCAACAGCCTCGTTCGCGGCTCTGCTCGATCTTATCATGCCAAGGTAGGGGGGGGGGGTGGAGAGAAAAAAGGCAGTAGTGGGTAAAGGTCGTCGCGTTGAGAGAAAACGAGCCGATGGTGATTGATAATCGTGGGATAGAGCGGGAGCGAGAGGAAGAGGCGAAATACGCGGGCGAGAGAGAGGGAGATAGAACGCGGAATGGTAATTATTGTTATGAGAGGCGCCAGCCGGACGAGAAAGAGAGTAGCGGAGGCACGGCGAGAGGAGCCTCGATGCCGATGGACAACGGCCGCGGCCGAGCCGGGGGTCACAGGCCCGAGCCGCCGGCAGCGGCGGGGCGCGCGAGCCGCCGCCCGGCGCGAGCCCCGGGGAGCTACCGCGGGCGCCCGGGCGCGCGTTACGTGTGCGCTGCGGAAAAAGAAAAGGGGCGTGTCTGTGCGCACCGGGTTTCAAGCGGGAATAAAAACTGCGCGAAAAGGCGAAGATGCGAGATAAAAGGAGACCGAAGATCCGGCGAGGAAGACCGTTGCGGCCCTTTCAATTGGCGTATTTTCCAAAACGTCACGGCGACCGCCGAGATCGTTTGCCGGACGTGCGAAAAAAGCGGAAAAAAGCTGCCTCGATGCCACTGGCCGTTTCACCCTCTGATCTTTGCGCAACGAGTCTCTCGTTCAACGCTACATGCGTTGCGGCTGATGCAACGCAACGTCGGCTGTATCAGTTACGTAAGAAGAGCGTCCGATTAAATCGACGCGCCATATCCGTATTATCGAAACCCGATAAATACCACCGTTCCATAAATCCATTTTCTCCCGCGGTGGAAAAGTGATTTGCGCGCGATGGGGCAGAAAGGCGAAATAACGATACGGGGCGAGTGACGTCGCGATGCGCAGCACCGATTACTCGCCAGGTATTTCACGCGACTTACGAGCCAGTTGGCATCGTTGGTCGCGATAAAGAGTGTTAATTGTGCCCTGTCAATGGCGACGTTTATTGAAAAATGTTGCGACTAAAAGCGCGCTCGCTTCCCTCGCCTAATGGCATAATTTCATTAGGAAATTAACTCTGGCTTTTTTTTTTTGTTTTCAGCGGAATTGCAGAGACGGCGACGTTTGCTTTGGAAAGTCCGCACTTTTGCCGTCTCGCGTACCGCGAGTTTACATTGCAAACCACGATGTGAAAAATGCACCTTCGTTTAATCTACTGCGCCAGAAGTTTGCTCATGGTTCACGGTTTCTATTCGCGTTTCACTCGAAATAGCTGTCGGACGCGAGTGAGGAGGCAGGCGGATTGGGGTACGAGAGTACCCCGGCCTGAGCAATTGGTACAGCGACAAATAACAGAAACGAACGCTTGGTAAACAAATTAACCATTTTGGCAGTTACGACTAACGTATCTATTTTTATATTGAATACATATCAATTCCAACGAATATTACGGTGAACCGAGGGCGACTGATTTTGCACAATCGCTCTTTGTAGAAGGACCTTTTTTTTACAGTATAAAGCTAAGTTTACGGTTTACATACAAAGACTATAATTTGCCAAGAATTGCAAATTACGTGTATAATTGCAATAGAATTTGATTACGTCCATGACTGTGAATTACGTGACATAAATTTATTTCATTGTAAAATATGCCTGACTGATATGTAACAATAACATTAAACGTTAACACGGAACGTTTTATATTATTAAATTACCTCGCAAAGCTCGTACCATTCGTGTATGAGCTTTGTCGCATAACTATTGACGAAAAACAATAAACAGTCTGGAAATTACTCACGTGGATTACAATCACGTAAACATTTCCAATGGTAATAAAAGAAATGTGCAAATTATGTAACATTCCACATTATATTATCTCAAAACAAACGTGAAACTTAAATGTAAACTTTACTCAATGAATTCAATTAATATCGTTAATTGTTTGACAACTTCATACACCATAATTTAATTATTGAAATTAAATATACATTTCAACTCAGCGATGTTAATTAATAAAAACGTTATTTAACAACACTGCTCAAAAACAAACAAAATCTCTTCGCATTTGGAGGTACATACCCCGATTTCGGAACATCGTGTTTGAATAAAAGAGCGGCTAGAAATTGCAATAAAACGCAATGTAATATGAAATGAATCGCTAATTTATGAAAGGCCGCGGCCGCGAGCGTCCAATTAGCGTCCATATTGCAAAACGGTGTAACGTACAAAAACTTAATTTAATTGAATTGTAAAATAATGAGATTGTGCACACGCCGATAATGCATTTCGGTACAATGGGGAAAATCGTTGCGCGCGCGTCGTACACGCGATTTCCAGGGGAAATGTACACCGCACGACATCGAGTTAGCCTGCGAATCGAGGCTTGTTTTATGGATTTATGTATTAATGAACTTAGGTCGCGTTGTAGCCGGCGCTATTGCCTCGTTGACTCATGTATGCAAAAGCGTTTGTCAGAGTATTGAATTTTCCCTACAAAAGCAGAGGTCGCCTTGAATTTAAAGAGGACCGTATCATCGGTCGGCACAGCTGTCGAAAAAACACGCGAAAACACCGGAAACGCCATCCGCTTGAATCCACGAAATCCTCGTATCACACGTGACTACGGGAGTCAACAAATTAGCGTGCGCTCGTACAACGAGCAAACACCGTTGAATAAACAATCGGGCGGAACTTACCGGGATGAAAAATCACCCATGCTCGCGTAGTACAGCGCGTTCCCGCATAAATATGGTGATTAATGAAAATTGCATTTTATCCGTTAATAATCTCGCAATTTGCGAGATTATCATTTCCCGACTGGTCTGCAACGACTCCAGTAGTAGCTGGCCGTTACAGCTTTTTCATTTTCGGCGAGGCAATTAATGTCCTTTCGGAAGATTTATTCTTGCTTTGTCATCGAGCCGAGACAATTTGTAAACCTCCTCCTCATTAAAATATTTAAGGTCACTTGGTAGGTCGTGCAGAGCGCTTTTTAAATCTCTCGTAAAGGAAGTTCTCGCGTATCGCCGTCCGTGTGAAAGGAAGCGATGTAATATTCATTAACGGGACATTATCGCGAGTCCTTCTTACGCATTTCGATCGATCGATGTTATTGAGAAACAACGGACGAAAATATGAAATTACTTGACTTGCAAAATTACTTGCACATTCTTTTTACTCGACCAGCGAAACACGTTTTAATTAAAAAAAGAGCATATTTAACATATCTTAATTTGAGAAGTGCCGTTCTGCGCGTTTTAATCATAAGAGTATGCTTTCTCTGAACAAGTTTTCGGTTGTTATGTGATGTTTGGTATGTAGGAATGTGCAAATAATGGTATTCGTTTATAGAGGAAACTGTGACCCGAAGCTTTGAGATATTCAGCAATTTGCATGCAAACGTTTGATCTTTACTTTTCCTCTTTTTGCGAACACATTTATTTCATCGCAGAAAAATACAGGAGGATTTAGAAATGTGATTGTCAACGGAAAGTGACAACGTTCCGAAGTTGTCCCGTTTTACGTTATTCGCGCAAGGAAGACGTTCGACATTTCGCGATAAAAAGTTTTGTTGATAAACAAGTTCCTTCGATGCTTAACTCGGCGTTTCGCATCGAACGTGCAAAGTGCGCGTACTTTTGCACAAATGACAACTGAACAAGTAAAAAAAGGTTACGTTTCCATTATGCCACGGTTGAATGTTAGACACGAAAAGCGGCGGTGCGTCGAAAAGAGTGCAATTAATTTTTAGGAAGCAGTTGCGTAATGCAGTGTTTACTCGGCTATTTCCGAGCATCAAAAACAAACGTGTATTTCGAAGCAAAAATGTGCACAGGGATAGGCATTTATTTTTATCTCGAATGGTGAGACACTTGCATAATTGTATCGCATCTTCTTATCTACGTAAACGTTTATTTCGGGAAATGGTATGCGCTTGGCGAACGAAAGGCGGATTTGTCAAAGGTAAATAATGATTTTTGTCAACTTACTGTCGGCAGCAAACGCGTCGGCGACGGCAAGCAATCCAAGTACTAGGACTAGGGGCGTCAAGGCCACGAGTAGCAGCCGACATGACTCGAGTGTGCCACCCCCGTTTGCACGTCTTCGCAGGACCATAACGTCAAGCGCGTAGGACGAATGTTACTCGGAATTGTTGGAAATAAGCTCGATAGAGCGTGCCTCGCGGGCGCTCGAGCAAGCGACGTGTCTGTGATTCCGCCAGACAGAAAAATCCGCGGTTTCTCGTGCCGATCGCTATTGCCAGACACCGGTCGTTCGTAAAACGTCGGGCGAGACTCGCGGCACGCGCCGCGTCGACCGCGCACGATCTTTTCGATGGATTCGCGAGCGTCTCGCGAAAGTCGGGCGGATTTTTCGAAGGAGAGTCAGTGACATAGAGGCCCGCCCCGATTGTCGTGAACGATCGTCCGACTATGTCAACGTTTCTCTCCCCCGGGCGAGACTCTAGAGACTCGGAGCAGCCACTGATTCTGACGCACCAACATCGCGCCACCTGCGCGCGCATGTGTTTGTGCCGCGAGCCTAACCTCACCTCGGGCTAACCGCGTTTGTTGATGCGCGCACTCGAAACGCGGGAGATTTTCATACGAATTCTTCCATCGCTCCTTTTTTATTTTTAATATCAGACATCGCGCGTAGAACGCGACGAAAGGGGAAATATTGCTGTTGCGAGTAAAAACTATTGGATTATTTAACAACAACAAGCGATTTATGTC
>JABFPT010004690.1:0-10888 GCA_022817245.1 Nixonia krombeini
GGAGGAGAAGGGGGGTGGGGAAAAGAGAAGATGGAGAGGGTGGGTGAGAAGAGGGGGGGAGATGAAGAGAAGTGAGAAGGGGCAGGATGGGAAGGGGAGGAGAGAGAGGGAAGGAGGAGCGGTGGAGGAGGCGGGGCGGGAAATGGGAGGGGTGGGGGATAAGAGGGGGAAGGGTAATGGGGGAGAGGAAGAGAGGGAAGGAGAGAGAGATGGGAAAGGGAGCTAAGGAGAGAGAAAGAGAGGGAGAGAGGTACGCGTCACACCGGCCGCGTCGCGTCACTCAAGCGAGCACGGGCCACGAGAGAGCGAGGAGGAGGCCGCCGTGGCCGTCGAGCAGTCAGTTCTCGGCTGCCTTTCTATGCGGCAGTCCTTGCACGCGCGGCTTAAGCCCGGATTACGGCTGGACTTGGCGGGTTGCTTCGTACCGCCACTGCTCGCACTCGATTGTATTCCGCGCGTATTATCGGCTGCGGATCGTGCCTTACCGAGTTGTTTGTGTTACACACGATACACACACGGATCGTCCCGCGTTGAAGACACGTCGATCGCGTTGTTTCGTCGGTTGGTTGTTGCCACGGGTTTTCTCGCCAGTGACAGACGGAACGGAAAGGAGGGAAGAGTTCGGCCGGCTCGAGGAAGGCGATGATCGCTGGCGAGGCGTCGCCGAGGATGATGGAGCGGCGCTACTAAAGAGGAGGCGGAGCGCGCACGTGCACGTGGAAATGGGATCGCGTGTCTAGTGCGGAACTGGCGAACCTGCGTATGAGAATTCGGAGTCCGGCGTGTGACGGACGCCAGGCCGCCTGAGCTGCCGCCGTCGCGGGTCAAGGATCAGGCTCCTCGCACGCGGACAACGCGCTCTCGGTCACCTCGCCGACGACGACATGGTCGTGCTCGAGCTGGAGACCGTCTACGCGCAAGTCGCGCCTCACACGAAACTGCTCAACAAGCGATTCGTCGGGGCGCACCATTGGTTGGGACCGCTGAAGGAGGCCCTCGTGGCCAGGCTCGCCGTCGACAAGGTACACGTCCGAGTCTCTCACTCCGCCGCTTCCCCGATCGAGAGACGCGGAACGACCGTTTTTGTGCTTTTTTCTGTTTCCCGGTACTCTTCTTTCGTCGACTCTCCATCGCCGGAAAATTGCGAGTAGGCGACGGTGACAACTTCGTTCACGACCAGGTTGTCATTACACTTTTTTTTTCCTTTGAGTGTAAACAACCTCGAACTGACATTTACCGTGGCGTTTAATTTACTCCCCGATAAACCGTCATCGGCCACGATTTTGTAACTGGCTAATGTCACGGTTCAAAAGAACTCCATTTCGCGCATGTCGCAACAGCGGAGACGTATCCCCGGTTTATCTGTTTCGAATGTCATACACTTCACTTCACGGAAATGGAACGTTTGATGATAATTAAAAAATCGTCAGTATTGGCTTTTCCGTCAGGCTTAGCCAGAGGCAGAAATGAGTTCCGGATATACGGCACTCCGTGAGAAACATTGGTTACCAGTTCCTTTGTCATGCCGAAAGATCCGATTTGACGGCCGAGAAAACCGCATCGGCTCTTTTTCGCGACAGCCGTGTGTGCGCGCAATATCGCGCGAAGCAAACCGCAACGAAGGCGCACGGCAATAAAAGTAGCGTCGCGCAACGGCTCAAAGTGGCAGTGTAATATGTGCCATTTAAATTATACAGTCGGGAATCGTCGTCGGTCGCATCGGCCACCACGTACATTTATTAAAAAACGTGACTATGTCACTTGTCCGTGCGTCTCTTTAATTACGACGTCGCGTTTCTCGAAAAATACATTTTCATTGTCGGCGTAAACTTTGGTCAGTTTTCGCGGAATTTTTCGCGGGGGAAATAAGCGATCGCGCGCGCGACAAAAGCTCGTTCTGGGTAATTGGCAAATGTGCAATTAGCGCTAATCAAAGTTGGCGGGGTGAATGAACATACGCGATTTTCATAGCTTCGTCCTCGCTGGCGATAAATTATCAACGTTATAAATGTTGATGTTCTCTCAGGCCATGGTCGACAGAAGCATCGATTTTCCAATACGCGCTTCCACGCGTCCCCTCCCCTTTTTATATATAATGCCCTCCTTTCCCCCTCCCCCTCCCCCCACTATCCCCTGCTTCTTTTTCAAACTTCCTAAAAAGACGCGTACGAGGGTGGCCGAAGGAGAACGCTCGTACCATTCTCGATGCCCACAAGATCGAATTGCTTATTAATTATAATTACGACGGTAACGGGAAACCTTTTAGAGCGAAGTGTCTCGTCTCCCTCGTCACCGCTACGCTGCTGCTCGACCGACGTTTTCCTATTTGTCGTTATCTTGTCGACCCGCCGTGAAAACACTACGTACACATTCACCCGCCGTATGCATTTATAATGCAGGAGAGATTTTCCGGGGAAGAAAATTCATGACACGCGAACCTTCTCCCGACAGTTATGATTTCCCTCTCTCTCTCTCTCTCTCTCTCTCTCTCTCTCTTGTCATTATAAACTTCGCTGTAGAAACATCGGGCGCTTTTTTCCTTTATTGGAAATATGTCGGTGGATTTTACGACCGGGCGAGGAAAACAACAATTATTTTATGGGTTTGGAAGCGGTGTTTGGAGCGCCTTGAGTGGAGTGGCGGGGCATATGCGTGACTGTCCGTTCTTCCGGCGTAAAGGCGCGGTGCGTTTCCCGCCGTCGTTTCTCTTCCAGCCTCGTGCATCGTTTTTCGTCCACACGCTTCCTTCGACAGCGCGGAAAATGTAATTACCACGGCGAGGAGGCGCGGCCGTCTCCGAGTCGGTTTCATCGTCGGTTTCCCCGACTGCGACACTTTTGACTGTTGGCCCTCGTCAGGCCAGGAAATGTGGCGGAGACGACGGCGGCGAAGGATCGGGAGAAGCGAGCTATGAAAAAGCGGGCGCGTTTCCGTGGCTAAAGAGCTTCTTTTACAAGGCTCCGCCTCGGCACGGCCGCACTGGGAAGGGAACGCTTTTACAGCCGGCTTAAAACGCCGGGAAGGAACGCTTTTTCCACGCTTTTCTTTCGCCGCCGTCGTACCCGTTTCGAAACGTCTTCGCGCAACCGTTCGCGGCAAAAACTTCGCGATTGTGCAAACATCGATTGTTCGCTTTTATGGAGGAAAATGCGGTCTAATTGAGAGACCGCCGTGACATAATTCGTTTTTTACCCGACGCACTCGTGCCAGCCGATCGATCGATATGAAAAACCCGTTGCCTGCTCCCGCGATCTCCGCACACGCGTCCAAGCGCACGGTTGGCGCTCGCCCCTGCGGACCGTTTCCCCTTCAACCGCGTACAAGGCTTATCGGATTTATTCCGCCGAATCGCACGGCTATTGTCAAAATACGATCGGTACACCTGTTTCTCGAAGTATCGGGGATTTACGAGCGGATTCTCCAAGGTCGCCGCCAGTCAACAAAACGTACCGTTTCGCCGTTTTCATACGTGTCATTTGTACGCTTTCACGGTGGGTGAGCGAAGTGGACGGCAATAGGGGAATAAGTGGCGGCCAAAGAGGGGATTTCGTCCAAGGATGAGGAATGTAAAGTGCGGGACGTTTAAAAGAAATATTTGCAACAACTGCGACATTGCAGCAAGCTGTTATGCAAAAATAAGCCGAATCAGCGCCTCGAAACGAAATGTCACGAACGGAATAATAACTAAGAAATTTCCTGTTCGTGCCCGTTGTCGGTGATTTCTTTCGTCATCATTTATCATACACACGATGTACGGTATACGTTTCTTCTTTTCACCTTCTTATGTAAATTGGCTAGACTTAGATACGGAATGTAGAGAAAATTGTTTATCTCCTTCCTTTCTATTTTCTGGGTAAATTAATGCTGGACCAAAGCCTGTGTTTTTCGAGTGCGCGGAAAATTGAAATTTTCAATTGACTGAAATTTCGCCCGTCCGAAAAAGTAGCTGCCATTTACGCGGCGAAAGGTTGATTTTGAAAGCACGGCAGAGCGTAAATCCTTGATAACATTTTTGACTCGGCGCGACGAGATGCCGGTCCTTGTTGCGTAACGTACCCGAAGCGTGCAAATGGCAGGCGCGAAAATAACGGTAATCCGCCGCGCGAGATCGCTCGGAGACTCGCCGAATTTCGCCACGCCGCGGCCGCTGACGGAGAAGGCATAAGCGGTTACCCGGGCGATGATCGCCGTCCGCGGCGGCGGCGGTGGTTTGCCGAAGCGGTCCGCGTTTATCAAGAGCACGGCTGTGTGTACGCGACGCGTCGAATCGCCGCTCGAACGGCGACGGTGGCACCGTCGAATAGCACCATAAATAACTCCTCACTGCGCATCGGCCGACGCTTCTCCGAAGGCCGTCTTTATGTTCTCGAGGAGTATTTGTTGCGCGTCAATCACGCTCGTCTCGCCCGTCCGGCTCGTCCCGATATTATAGCGAGAATGGATTAAATTTGCGTTGAGAAAGGATCCAATTTGAAAAAATCGGCTCTGAGGGATTTGGCAAATTGCGCGGTCCCGGCTTGTTAGGCGCGACCGAATCGGCGGAGAGTTATTCGTCCGTCGCTTTATCTGCCGGCTTACTTCGCGGCCACGGCCGGAAGCCGCAATTTTACTAACGAAACCGGCGAGAGGCCAAAGCTCAAGCGGTTCGAGTGCCGGCGCTGTAGAAATGCAGGGAGAATTTTCATCCCCCCTCCGTCACCTCGTCCGCGTTTTTCTCTTCCTCCGGCTTCCCTCATTCTTTTCTCTCTTTTTCCCCGCGCTTTTTTCTCTCGAGAAAGGTTCTTCCGTCCCCTCCTCCCCCTACCTCCCACCACCAGCTTCCTTTCCCCGCTTGGCAGCAGCGGCGGTAGCCAAGAGTCGTGCTAAACCGCGCACTGGCACGGGACTTAAACCACGATGAAATACCGCGAAACACCGCGACGTGGTTCATCGGATACCGTTGCATTGCGCCACCGCGTCAACTACCTGAATCCTCGAGGAAATATATCGCTGCGCCAGCGCGCTTCTTGCCGCAAGCCGAAATACGAATCAGGCGCGAACCCAGCGAATTCTTTTAATTGGATGGCACAAAGCGCGGACGTGAAACGTGGCCACTTCCACTGGAAGTGTCTCTCTCTACCTATTTGTCCCTCTCACCGGTCGTACAGGATATACCTCGTCTTCGAGTGGCGCGATACAATTTCGCGTTCCAGCGGAGAGCTTCTGTTTTTACGCGTCTGTCAATGATATTATACGCGAATGATCGCAACGCAACGAAACACGCGTTTCACCGACTGCCGTGTAATTAGCAATTTAATTAGTATAATTTCATTCCGCGGAAATAATTTCCCGCCGGCTTTGCTATAATTGTTTTTTAAACGATTCGCCGTGGAATTGTTATTATCGCAGCTGCGAATTGCGGCATGTCGAACACAGTTAAAGCGAGTAATGGAATTTCGTTGTGCGTGGAAGACGCTATCAAAAGGTGGGGGGTATAATTCCAGCATTTTCTCCTCGATTTATCCGCGGCTGTTGAGCGTTTGTTTACTCCAGACATGCACACGCGTGGATGAGTGGCCTTTTCTGGCCACTTCGATCGATTATCGATCGCGCGCTCGCCGATCCGATTGACCTGGAAACGCGCTCGCGAAAAGATGTAGGTTAGCCGTCCCGGTGGAAATGTCGCGCGAAATATGCGTTTACCGTTCGCGGGGCTCTCGACGGTTTCTACGGCGCGAGATCCAGTTCCATTTATCTGCCTACAGACGAAATTAATTCAGCACTGATAATATTCATATCTCACTCGGCCGGCGGTAACACTCGCAAGCGTGTAACGGTCAAGTTTATCTAAATTTGCCGGTTCGCGTCATGTCCGCGGGCATTTATACGTCGAAGAATGTTCCAGCGACAATTCACTTATGTTTATTTGTAAACCGGGAAAAAAGTTGTAGCACGCGGTTCCGGATTGCAATGCCGAGAATGACCGATGAAATCAATTGCGCGTGAAAAAGAAACAGCCGATCTTGCCGCGCGAGCATTCGCGCCATTTTCCGCGCGGCAAAATCGACTGTGTACGGTTATCAATCTTGCCGTGGCGGATAGGCGTAAAGTCGTAAGCGCATATCGAGCGTAAAAAAGGGTGCGGGGGGGGTATGATTTTCGCAGCGTCGAGATGACGTTGGACGGTTTCCAGGAATGGCGAGTAGTTTCCTTTTGTTTTCCGAAACGAAACGATGTGATGTAAGAGAGCGGTGATGGAACGCGGCGATAACCAGGAGTGGGGGGAGGGGCAGCGGGATGTAAGCCGTATCTTAATGTCGATGCCCCGTGACCATCGGCCATCCCGGCATCATCGCGAGCGCTGCCCGACACCGAAACCCGGAACTCGAAGCGCGAGGCACGTTTCGTAGTATTTGCCGGCGATTAACGTCTTCCCCCTCCCCTCCACCCGTCCTGTGCCTATCTCGCCCGGCAGCGGCGGCCAACAAACCGGTCCCGACGCGCCGCCGGACGCCCGATCGTTGCTCGGCTACTAACCGGTCGATCGCACTATTTATAGTGTTTATACGCCGCGCCACGCCCCCGCCCGGATTGAACACCGAATACATCGATCGGCTCCCTCGAAACTGTGCGCCAACGCTTATTGCCATTATCGCTATTTGTGGGTTAACCGATCGGCAACGCCGACGAACGACGACTCTCCCGCGATCTTCCTTCCCAAAGATCTCAAATACTTTTAAGGACAAGAGCTGAAAATGATCGCCCGAATCGCTTTGTCACAATGGCAGCGAGATGAATCGGCGGTCTCCACCTCGAGTGGTCTCGAGGAATGCCTCCCCCCGCCCGATCGATCGCGGGTAACCTTTTTCGAAGTGACCCGATTTCACGGTTGACGAGGCTGTTAATTTCGTGATATATTTCACGCTCGTTGTGTATTTTTATGCGGAATCGGCGCAGCCTACCGCGATGGAATATCGAGGAGGACGGTGTTCGAACTGCGGTAACGATATTTCCACAAGCCCCGGTGAATATGACGCCGAGTAGGTCCCAGGGAAGGGGAATATATTACAGTTGAAACGACATGCAAATGCTCGTCTCGCGAGTGCAATTGTTAATGCAGTTCTTGCTGGTTTATGGAATGTATGGTAATGGAACTTTGACCGCATTAAGAATCCTAATGTGGTCAAAGTTACCATATATTGCGGACATAATCCACAATAATTGTGGTTGAAAATTGTATTCGCTGGTACGCAAACGTCGTTACCGTAATAACATTTGCCCCTTCGAATGAAACAATCTTTTCCCTTTCTCTCTTCGGGACGTAAACGATTATTCGCGGAAGAAAAATTCGACCGCGAAGGGACATGCGTGGTTCGTCAATTCGAATAAAAGTGTCGCGGCGGCCACGCGATCGAAACAATTCAATCCCGTCGATCCTACTGGACTTTTCCCTCGAGTTTAAACGCGACGATTCTTTTTTCCAACCTCCGACTTCTCCTTTCTCATTTATATTTCGAGCTAGACGTCGGAACGGACCATTCCAGTCGCTGATTTACGATCATCGCTACTTCGCGTAAGAGTCACGGATTTGAAGTAAAAGTTTATTTAACCGTACAGCATTTACGTTTCACCGTGAAAGAGCTCGCCAATGGGAAAATATCGTACGGCCGTTGTTACTACGCCGAGATTCGGATCGAGTCGTTAAACCGTGAACGTTCCATTAATTCGCGCATTATTAAAAAACGAAGAGAAAAGCGAAACATGCGACTTTATGGTCCGTCGTCGAATCGCCGACTTTCCCAAGAGTCGGGCAGGACGTCGCGCTTTGCCGATCTTCGCCTCGGTCCGGTTAACCGGTCGCGGAGACAGCGACCGTGACTTTCGGCGAATGAAAACCGAGCACGATCGGCCGCTGCGGCTTTTTAACGCGGAAAGCCGGCCGGCGAGCGTGGAGCGCGAACCGCGACGATGGCGGCAATGCTTCGTCCGGAGGAGCGGACATTTTCATGCAGAAATAACTCGGCTAACGATCCGTGGCGGATAAACGATCCATTGGTTCGCACGGTGCGCATTATTGCGCTCCCCTCGAAGAACGACCGCTATCGATTTGCTCCCCCCCAACCACCCCTCCACACCGCCCCCTGCACGCATTACACACACTCTACCACATCAAACCTCCCCCACCCCGCCACGCACTCCCCCCCTCCACACCCCTCCCCACCCCACCTCACCCTGGGCGGCCCGTCGTCTTCGTCCTCGTCCTCGTCCTACACGCCAACGAACTAACCTTCCCGCGCGAGTCGCGAGTGATCACCGCACTGACTCTCGGCGTTCGAAGTTCGAACGCGCACCTGCCGCTGATTCCCACACTCGTTGCCCTCGCTCCGGACGTGACGTCACGGCCTCCACTCTGTTACCTTGTGCAAAGTCGCCAGTCATAAATATGTGTACAGACGCAATCACGCACGCGCCTGTTTGCCTGTGTGCGTGCACATTGGTCGCGCATGAGCCCCTGTAAACACGGGGCGAGAGAGAAACTCATTCGATTGTCAGAGCGGAAACACTGTCATTTTCTCTAGATCGCCCCTGTGAAGACAATGTTGTAATTTCCAATCGGAGGAAACTGTGTCTGTAGCTCGTCGACTGCTTTTTACGCTTTTGAAATGATTACGTACGTTACAGTATGGCAGTGCACGACTTCCATTCATTTTTTCTGTTTCTGTTCCTTTTTCCCAAACTGGACAATCGCGCCGTGCTATACACCGTTGTGGCATTTGATGGGAGGCGTTCACGGGTATAGAATTCTTTCCTAATCGACATTCCTCAATATCCTCGTACGTTTATCTGTAATGTAACAGAAAGTAACCTGTCGCGACTTAGCCCATTTCAGCCTTCGACTTTTCAAGTTCGATTTTCATTCGACACCGATAATGCAACTCTTTGCAGCGAACATAACTCAAGTCAAAAGGTTCATATTTGACGGAGAAAAAAAATCAGAGAAGAAAAATCAGATGTGAGCAAAACCTGGTGCAAAATGTAGTTGAAATCGCGTGAAGAATTTCATCGGAAACGAAGAAGTTGATTGAGATAATTTCGAAGTTTTTTATCGATCTCCTCGACTCAATTTTCTCGTAATTAACTGAAACTTAAAAAGACACAAAAGTGTACATCGCACGTTTTAGCTTCCTTTATTGTTTGATTATAATTATACGTGCGCGATGTTCCTTTGATTTAAAAGATGCGGATAATTTTCTGACGTGTGTTAAGTATCTGCTGTTTCCCCAGCTGAAGAACGGTCGAAACACGTTTGCGCTCGTTTTACACGGAATGTCCCATATTGTGAGTACCTATAACCCGGCGTGCGTGCACGTGTATATGATTACACGTACAGTCACGCAAGTTCATTCGCAAGTGCGATGATAAGGAAAGAAACTTGCAAGACTGGTCGGCCTGGTGGGCGATAGTAGTAATTTTCTCTCGTAATAGAGTCAGATCGGGCGATGCAAGTATAATGTAACTTTGTATAGTTCACTTGTGCTTACATGTGTGTACGAGCGTCGGCCCGGGTAACAAGCTGGTATCACGGATGTTCGTATTGGAAAAATGCTCACGAAACCGACTTTTCGAACGCAAAAAAGGGCTGAATGAAAGACCTCTACAACGTCGGCAACCGCACGATTAGAAAGAGCGGCGTTACTAACGAGCACGTAGTTTATATGCCGAGTGCAGTCACTCGCAACGGAAACGACAGTTTATTTTTATTATACCCTTTCGTTCTCTCTCTCTCTCCCCCTCTCGTACTATTGATCTTCTTTCGAAAACAATAATCTTATGATAATAATGCGCCGGATATTCTCCGTTCGTGTAGTACGTGTGTTACTACTCTGATTTCGTTGTGCGTACTCGCGCACACGCCCGCTAGTCTTTCGACTCCCGTTCCATGCCACCATGTTCCTCCTATGTCACATCACCTCTATGCCTATTATGTATGTCGTATACCGATTTTCGCACTTATGTACAATTCTTTAAAACTGCAATGTGAATGTTCATCTCCAACGGCACTATCACTACTGCTGCTGCTGCTGTTGCGTCTGCTATTACTATTACTATTACTATTACTATTACTATTACTAATACTATTGTTACTGCTACGATTGTTGTCACACGGCAGTCTTCAGCTTAGTCATTCTTCCGGCAACGTGTCGCGTGTCAACCGCGTACGAAAGTGCCACTTTTTTCATCATTCTTCGCCTTTGCTTCCACGTTGATGATCGTTTTTTCTCACATTCGGTTGGACAACTACCAGTGTGATACATTCGCGCGTACTGGAACGCACCTTGGAATTTTGATTACTTGATACAGTCGTCGATTTTAGACTGTCGTAAGAGGAAAACCCAGACTAAATTTATATGCCGTCGTCGCTCATGATGATTTCAGCTCGCGTTCCGAACGATTTACAACACTGACAGCGTGACATCGTCGACAAACTGTGCTTAGCACGCCCTATTCGAAAATAGCAAAATTACGTACTTTTCGTAAAATTGCCTACTTTGCACTACAATTTCATCCATCGACGTTTCTTCACGAGTGAAGATTCGATCAAGTTTTTATCGAAGTAGAATTACCACCAACGGAGTAAATTTAAATAAATTTACGTGTTAGGTGATTACAGGTCGAATCTTTTTACGAAATTTGGACACACCCCGATGAAATCGACTGGCAATTAGCCGTGGCTAAGATGTGCTGTAATGATCGCTATTCGCAGAATCACGCTCCGGCGGAACCAACACGACAGACGCTTTTTTTTATCTCTCTCTGAAAAAGTGTAATTATCGTAACCGCTACTGCTTCTGCTTCTGCTGCTGTTGGTCTTGTTATTGTGGTTTAACTATCGCGAACCGTCCACTGG
>JABFPT010004707.1:0-10850 GCA_022817245.1 Nixonia krombeini
TGAATATCTCCGCTCCTAATGGTCGGACATGTCAATATAGGTAGTGATTCTTGATGTCCGTCGCGAGATCTATCCGATGGTATATGACTCATAGCTGTACGTTGAAGTTGATTTTTCGAAAAAAATTGAAGGGGTACCCCTTTGGAAATTTGCGAAAAAATTTTCAAACGTTTTTTCTTCTGTTTTTCACACCATATGACGCGCGCTGCGACGAGGAGTCCGAATCTGTGCAGTATTTGTGGCGCTTTCGACTGGAAATGCTTTTTTTGTGCAAAAAACCGGAAAATGGTGGGGATAAAAGCGGTAATATTTGTACATTAACTATAATTGCAGACTGTCTTATTGGTCCAATTAGGCATACAATAGCTCATTGCATAGTTCTCAATGTCCGGAATAAGATGATGCCTTTTCCACTTTGAAACTCCCAAACAAGAAAGAGTTATAAGGAAAAAACTTTGAAATGCGATACGTCACTTCCCTCATTATTTTAAAATATTGGTCAAAACTTTTTCCAAACTTAATTATAAACTTTAGAACTATTACAGAAAACCTAAAACTCGAACAATTTTTTTTCTAATTTTTTAAAAGTGGGGTACTAACTACACAATGGAAAGAATAAGTATAAAAAGAAACTGAACGGAGAAATGGCTCGAAATTGAGTACATTAACAATTAAAGCGATCTTCCTTCCCGCCGTTTATGCCTTCTTGCATTGTCATTAAACTTTATGTCGGCCAGCGACGTGTCATTGAGAGATATTCGGCACCGTCGCACAGCAAAAATATTTTATGACGCGTCATTCCGCATCGCCCGTCGGGCAAAAAGCAATCTGTCATTTGGGCACTTGAACCACCGCGAAAATGACGTGATGGTAACTGGTTACGGTGACGTCACGGTGAAACTTCCGTGCGACGGTTTATAGCCGCGTGTCGAAAAATTTGAAAGTCGAGCTTCGCACTGTGAATAGTTTGAGAAATGAAATTGCCCGAAAGATTTTGTAATGCTTGGAAAAATATCGATACACACCGACACACAATGAGTACATACAATTTTCGAGCGTTGGTTTAGAATCGGCGACTTTGTAAAAATCGCTGGTTGTATTTTGAACCAGGCAAGAACAAAGGGCACTATGTTTTCATTGACTGTACAATGGCTTGTAAATCATTATTTCGCAAATTGATTTCGCTAATAATAACAGTGTCAATGGGAAGTCATAATTCGTTTATCTTTGCCAACTCATTTCGATATTATTAATTATCCGCCGTGGAGCATACACATCGTATTTTCCATTACTTATTACCGCTTGTCTAGGGGAAAGTGTAATAAACGGAACCCGATTTCCTCAGCACGTAAATCTTTGTCGATGGCGATAAAAACAATCATTGCAATTCAGTTCGTAAATAGACCCAAAAAGAGTACTGACGCAGTTTTGCGCGACAACAAGGCTCAAACTTCGACATCGACAAAACGTCCACGTCATTGCATTTTTCTGCCACGTTATCGTTTCGCAATTACGTAAAACGTGAGAAATATTACGCCAAATGACAAGCATTGAATTACTACGACTTGTCTAAATCACGTAATGTTACACTTAAGAAATTTGTGTTAACCACTGTTTAGTTACACGACACATTTGAGTGGATTATCACGAAAATGGTAAATTACAGAAGAAGGTAAAAGTTGTTAAAAAAAGTCATAAATTTTTAATATAATGACAAAAAAGTGTAGAAAAATTTGCCAGAAGCGAATCCCGGCTGGGTACACATTGCGGAAGGAAACAGGCGTACGTGTACGGACATTTCCGCTGTCTTTGCCGCGGTCGTTTTTGTTCCGTCTTCCCATGACGTTCGCTTCAGGCCGACAACATTACGCGCGGCATTAGCGGAATACCAGCTTGCACGAGCGGGGAAAGAGGTTAAGCGTTTCATGGCCGAGGAGGCAATTCGTCGCGAATTACCATTGGCATACGCGTCAGGATTTTCTTCCCGGAATCGCCATTACGCCGGTTCTCGGTCAGCATTGGGAAGAGTACGCGCGTGAGTTTGAAAACGAGAGCAGCGCCGGCAGCGAGGAGGAAGGGGAGTGTCGAAAGCAAAAATGAAAGAAGGAGCAGTCATTCGATCGCCCCACATTTTTTCCATCCACTCGTGCTAAGAACTCCGTTAAATCCTCTCCACGTGGGAGGAATTGGCTGGAATGAAGGGATCTCCGTTTCGCGCCGAAAAACATATCTCTTCTCTCGAAAAGAAACAACCAACTGTGTAATAAAAAAAAATCCCTTTTATACATCACAAATATTTCCTCCCCGCTTCGAAGTCGCATAAAAATCGACTGAGATAACCCGGAATTAAATTTGAAACAGGCCACTTTTCCTTTACGAGGAAAGAATCCACTTGTGTCAAGAGGATCTCAGTAATGTTTCTGTTCCCAAAGTACTCGAACCGTCTCAAGTACAGAGAATTGCGGCTCGTTGCCTAGGAGGCTCGAGAGGACGAGAATATGACCGTCGAGTGACCGGTAATTTGTAAACGATAACCGGGCAATTAGCGGCAGCGTTGCAATACTACCTTCGTAGATTGGACTTATTGGCACTTTCGTGAGCGACAAGGAGAAAGAACCGCATTTTGACACGTGCGATATGCACGGAACGTTTTTTCGTAGCGGGCGATGACGCAAACAGTGGTCGCCATGTTGGTCTTCCCCTCGCGTCGAAGCATTCTCCTGAATAGGCTCTTTTATTTCGCTTATTAAACTTTGCTCCCCGGCTCGAGATGCCGGCGCGGCAGCGAGCCAGTCGGCCAAGCGGCCAGGCTGCGTCGGTGGACGCGAAGCAGCGTTTCTCCCGCTCGGCTGCCGACGAGCAGGTCAGCCTTCGTTACCGGGAACGGGTTAGACAATGCTTCTTTTTTTCTTTTTTGTTTCTTTTCCCGTTCCCCCATTCGACGTCCAACCACGCGTTGTGCCTCTTTCAGCCGTAAATCCGCGTTACGCGGTTGTGTTTCGGCGGCGAACAACAACGGCACCGTCGACGAATCGTGCCTCGAGAGAAAGTAAAAGGACGAGCGACACGATCGAGCCGCGCGACTAATTTACATATCAATTCTTCTGGCGAGCCGTTGAAAATGTTGCCGAGGCCAAATGTCGACGGGAAAATACGTGAAATCAAAAGAGCATGACTACTCTCTGTTGCCGCTACTGTGCCACGGTAACAATAACGCTAACGGTAATAACGGCGGTAAGCGTAATGAGACGGAGGATGGAGAAAAATCGCGATAAGTACAAGTTAAACGGTAGGTCGCGAAAGAAGCACGCCTCGCCGTTCGTTCCGACCGCGTCTTTGTCCGTCCGCGGCTCCGCGTGATGAGCGGAATTTATCGTGACTCGCAAAAATCATTCATAAAGGCGAGCCGTGATCTCTGGGAGAAAGTACCACGCTGTTTGACCAAGAGATGAAAACCTTTTCTCATTTTCCATTTCCGAGGACCGTCGTCATGTAATTTGCGATGAGAGTTGTCGATTTGCGTCGCGGCAAAAAAGAAGTGAGATAACTGTACAATGAGGAAAGTACAGGCCAATGCAGTCGTATAACGTCAAATGGGCCAATATATCGAAAAATAACGAATTAGGACGACTCGTCGACGAACGTTGTTATGTACCGACAATCGAATTTATTGTAACAAAACTCTGCTCAGTTAAATGTCTAATGACAGTTTTGTGAAAAGATTAGGATATAGATTTCTGGTAAAGTCGCCGGTGACCCGTTATATATCATTATTTATTTGAAATGAACCAACGGTGATTCGAACGACAAGCAAAATTTGATTTGCACGAGCCAACTATTATTTCGTCGTGTCGACTATAAAATTCGGACCTGAATAAATTCATTGCAATATTAAAATATTAAATTGGACCGAGACATAAAATTCCTGTATATTGAGTTAAAAGCAAAACAAGAGTGCAGCGAAGAAAAAAAAAATTCAATAAAAATGTATCGGTGTGTGAAAAAGCGTCGAATTACATAACATGTAGAAAAACACAAGACTACATCGATGCACGGAAAAATATCGTACTCCGTCGATTTGTTATTTCGAACGTGACATAAACTTAGCCTAAACGGACGAAGCCGAGTGGCAAAAAGTCATCTCGCTCCGGATGATGCTCCTCGCTCGAGCGAAGATGCAGCGAACAACCGTTGAACTTTTTTGGATGCCGCGTCGAAATTCACAAGAGGAGCAAAACAATCATCCGGGTGGGAATGGACGAGCGCCGTCTGTTGCCGTAACGTTATATGACAACGCGGCGCGGCGGTATCGCGTGGGAGAGACAAAGACGGGGCGAGGGCGAGAGCGAGGCGCGTCGTGCTCCCGTTGCACGGAATAACACGTTGTCAAGAGCCGCGCGCGGCTGCTAACCCGTCGTCCGTTCTCCGCTTCCTCGTAATTAGCGCATCGGGAAATGTGCAAATTGCGGTTTAAAACAAGCCGCGCTCGAGAGACAAATGCATACGCCGGTTGGCGTACAATTAAAGCGTTTAAACGCGAGTTATCGCCAATAAGGTAGTCCTTATTAATCGTCAGTTTGCCGAGCAGCAGCCGACCGAGGTGGTTAACGACGATACGCGCGACGATCGCTCTGTTCCGCCTCGTCGTTATTTGGTATTAACGAAACGATCGTTCGACGACGTTAGCACGGACTATTAATCGCGGCGGGAACAACGCGAGCGTGTTTGCCTAACCGACACCGCCATTCGAACGCGGCGGCGAGACGCATCCCTTTATCGCGATTATTCCGATACGATCTCGTATACACTTGATTTAATAACAAACATAAATTAGGAGCAATTAGCGCCAGATTCCTCCTCGACTAGCTTCGGCCTTAATTGCATGAACGATAGTCGGCGATACCTGGCCATATCGCTAAATTAATAAAATAGATTGCAACGCCGCTATCCGAGATCGTCGGACGAGTAAATTTATTCGTCGGAATCGTTGACATTTAGCGGTTCGGACAAGAACACGGTTCGCGCGAGGCCGACGATGATTCAGCGGCGCACGATAATGCAAACTGCACAGTAGCTCGTCGAACGGCCGGGTCGGCGGTTTTTTTCGCCCGGTGCGATTTCCTTTTCCCGCCAGGGAGCCCCAGCTGGGAGAATCCGGCAGAAAATCGTCGTAGCCGCACGACCGTCCACGACGAAGTAGCGTGTGAAAGTGTGAAACCCAATTGCGATACAATCGGTACACGCGTATAAAGTCAAGTAGTGACACTCGACAGCGTCGACGGCAGGCAGGAAATTCGTTACGACCACCGCCGCCGCGAATGCCGCCGCTGCCGCGCGTTCACGCGCCTTTCTCTTCTGCTTATAAAATAATTGTGCCGGGACTTGGCAGAATGCTGAGAATTGTGAGTAAAAGCGGGCCCCGACGTGGCAGCGAGATAAATCGCGCTGATTTAGTGGCCCGGCTGAGCGAAGGATGCGAGAGGCTCTTCCTTCATCCACCGTTGCCCGAGGCGAACCGGCGCACTCGCCTCGAGAGCCCGTTTGCAACCGCGACGCGTAATTGCAAACCCGCGTAAAGGCTGCGCGCGTTAATAACGAGCGGCTCCTTGATTAACATCCTCTTAAACGGGAATTTCATTATTCCGGGATCGCCGCTGACGCTCGCGCGACTTTCCATGCGACCGAGTGGAGGAAAGAACGCCTCTTTCGGCTAATATACGTGACTGCCGGGAGATCGAGGAAGGTTTAATTGTGGACATTACTATCCGTGAAGGCAGACTGGGCTTGGAGCGTCACTTCTTCCTCCCGTTTTAAACTACGAGTCGTGGCAATTATACACATGTGATACACATATATACGATACGCCGTAACTGCATACTGAAACTGTGCTTTCAAAATACTGACGTTTTCGCACCTGTAAAGTTTCGGCCATTCGCGGCTTACTTTGAGCAATGACTCGACAAGAAACTTTGTAGGGTACTTTCCATCATTTTCTTCTCTCACCTCATGTTAGGTTCTATTTAAGTTACGCAAAAATTGCCAAGTTTGTCGTGTCTAGTGATACACTATATTTCAGATGCAGTTGCTTCCAACAAGTAACAAGACGTATCACGTTTGAAATGACATGGATTACCTGAGGATATAAGACTACGCGTACCAGCGGTGTTGTTTCGACAGACAACTACCGACAGCTACTGACAAGTCCACATGCATTTGTTATTAAACGCGGTAAGAAGAGCTGTTTCCGGATTTTACTTGTTCCCGTCAGTTGAGTAAGAGTTGCTAATACGCCAAGTCACATAATTCCATCTCAGATCGAGATGGAGGGGAGAAGCATTGCCAACTCCTTCGTACCAAATATCGCAGTTGCCAGATGTACTCCTTACACTAGACATTAAAAAATAAGAAAAATGAAAAAGAATTCTTAAAATCCGGTCTGCTCCACGCCCAGTTCACGGCTCACATTTAACCAAGTTTCCATCACGTCTTACCGACATTCCTTTATAAAACGTTTCAGTATTTATTCAAACGCAAGCGAGCAGTAAATAAATCTTCAGTAAAGTAACATAATGTCCATATCAGGATTGACATCGTCGCGTTCGTCTTCAGGGCCGTATTATTAAGTGCCCTCTTCCATAATTCCCAGATTGCAGTAGACCAGATCACAATTACCGGGCAGCCTAATCATTACCCCAGTAATACCCTATTTTCATTTGTACTCGGGCAGTAATTCTTTCAACGATCTTTTCCTCGGTGAAGCACCGCTGTTTCGCACATTTTCATCAGCGGCGGTGGCATGCGAGGCGGCGGCCGCAATGATGCGTGTGGCATCGTCGAAACATTATCGCCGTATTCTGCCAATAACGGCTCGATTGTACGGCGCGCGATGAGGCAGGGCTGCGGCGATTACGAGCCGGGAGGGCTTGCCGGGTCGTGAACTGTGAAGCGTTCACGTTTCTCGATCGCGGCGCTGGAGAGAAGCGGAGACGAGGGATCGGTTTCGAGCTCCGGTACCGACAGAATACCCAGGGGTATTCCTCACACTCGAAGCGGCTGTCGCTCGCGTGATCCTCAACATTGCTGTCATTTTCTCAAATACCGAAGCTCACCTTCGAACACCGAAGCTCGTTTATATTATCGTTACGCTATCGCTATTACCATTCCCGATCTCTGATTAAACATCTCACGTTAAATATCAAATTAACGCATTAGATATTTAAATAACTCACGTTCAACATTTCGCGTTTATTAACGCGTTTATTAACTTTGAGACGCTGCTCGTATCTCTTACCGCTTCTCGCTAGATTACTCCACTATAAATTAATTAAGGAAAACGGAAGTACGTTAATAAAAGCTTCGAGTAATTATGAAACGTAGCGAGATACGGGACGTGATTGGAACGTGGAAATAAAACGGCTGAAATAACATAATATAAACACATGGGAACACGGCGAGGTGTAATAAAAGGAACAAGTTTGAAAGTGATCGGATGTGTTCCAAATGCTTTCATGAAGTATCCTGTTTCGCTACTTACGCTGCAAGAAAAAAAGACGGTGTGGAATACGATCGGGTGTAAACACCGCGGCTGGCGAAGGACGGCGTAAATTGAATTTTGTAAATAAATAACGCGCATTCTCACACCGCCTCGTTTCTATACGCCGGCGCGAATTCTACGGTATTCACACCGCAAATTTTTCTCCGCTGTACGTGCCGTTACGCTCCGGACTCTCTTCCCGGCCGTGCCGCCCTTTTTTTCCACTCGATGATAAAGCAATCGCCGGCATGTGGAAATTGCGAGGCGAGGTTCGCTCGACGGTTCTCGTCGGGGAATCATACGCGTGTCGGTATCTCACGAAGTACGGCGACTGATATGTCAGCGGGTGGTTACAAAATTATAAATAATCTTTTGAAAAGAGGCGTGTGAGCAAGCCGAAGACCGAGTTTTAAAGGCCGCATTTGATACTCGAAACCGACAGTTCGCTCTCAAAAGCGCGCCGAGATCCTTTGCGCGCTGGAAATCCGGCTATGTACACTTCGAACGTATGGGAAGGCGAGCCTTCGTGGAAACGTATCGCCGTAAAAATAAACAACCAACCGTCACGGTTTACATGTACGTTTGCAACGCTTCTTACACGCACACTTTTTGACGAACTTCGGAATTTCGAGAAATACGATAGAACGATATAATTAAAAATGCATTATTACGCAATTTTTAACGACAAAGTTGTCCGTTTATTGTTGCGTAGAAGAAAAAATTAATAATATAATTGAAGACTGTACATGTCGTGTAAAAACGTGATACTCCAACAGTCCGTATGATTTATCGTGCGCGAGTGGCGAAAGAGGAAGAAAGCAGTCATGTTCGATATTGAAAACGAGATTTCATTAATCTCGAGATAAGACGGAGATTCAATCAGCAGATTCTCTCCGGCGATCGTTAACAACAATTACTCATTTTCCACTCTGCGGGTATCTTTCACCCGAAACGAGGCGGCAAAAGCGCGAGAAACGCGCTTCTGTCAACCGGCGAACTAATAACTGTTTAACTTGCTCGACACGAGCAACACCGGGAAGGCAAGAAGCGCGCGATTAATTATAACTACTCGTTACAATCATCGCCGTTATTATCATCAGGCGAGCGCGCGCTAATACGCGTTTCCGCCACGGCCACCCGCCACGGTTACACCGACGACCCTTTAATTAGCGACTGTGCTAAATCTTAATGAAATGACGAACATGGCGTAGCTGGAGTTGAAATTGAAAGAAGGCTTTGCCGGGGCACCGATCGGTATGCCTGATAATTGTGGCAATTGCGATCGGGTCGTGATCGAGTAACCTTGTTACACGTTCCGGTAACTGATCGATCGAAACAGGACTCTTGTCTGCAAGGCACTGATCAGGAATACGACGCTTTTAGTTTTATTCGGATATTAAAATCCAATCTTCTGACATTCGGTCATTTAATAGTTCACCCCTTTTCACGTTGGCTCTTATATGCCTGGCCCTACTGACATTACTCGGAAAGACATGCCGGTACTTGATCAGAACCGGACTGTTAACGGATTAGATCTTAACAGGGTTATAGGGCAATCAGCGTTGCGGCTCTAATCAGAGTTGTGGCTTTATAAACCTTGCTTCTATCTCTATTCGGGACGTTTGCATTTAAAGTCAGCTCTACAGACAAGAATGCCAAGGTGATCAAAATGGGTTAATGCTAACGAGAAAAATGTATTCCAATGTCCTCCATTGGTCTTTGCTTTGTTAACTTTGAAAAAAAAAATATTTTGTTTGTTGCCTATCTTCTACTGGTAAGGAATCCACAACGTGTCCGGAACATCGAGAAATATAGTATTTTTCGAGTGGTGTCAGTTTTATATTGACACATATGTGGATATATTAAAAAATGGTAAATTGGTATCGGTGGAAACGTGTTCTGTTGTAGGAAGTAGTTACACCAGAAGCAAAATTTTCTCGTGTTACAATGCCTATTCTCGAAAAAAAAAGAAGACTTTTCTTCTTACATAGGAGAAAGAGAAAGGCAAGGTATCCCCCCCTCCATCTTGCATGACCAGTAGCTGAATTAATTCATTTCGCATTTTTCCCTTCGAGAGAATAATAGCGATTATTAACCGAAGCAGTGATAAGAGTAACAAAACGAGTCGCAACGATCGGGCGGCCCGCGCGAGTCTCGATCCAGCGGGCAACGTAACCGGGCTCGCCGGATCATTATCCGTAACGTAACACCGAGACGCGGGTGCGCTGCTGCGGGGCGTACGATTCCGCGGCCGATGTTTCCTCGCAAACCGCAATTCCTATCGGTTACAAAATACGCGACACCTTCTTCGTCGAGTCGCCGGAATAACGGTGAACGCCGCTTCCCCACGCGCGTCCGTCCACCCGCATAACAATGCAATTTGGCGCGCCTCCCGATCTCATTCGGATTCGTTCGACCTCTTTTGAATTCCTCCGTACGCCACGGCTGCGAACCGTCGCCTTCCCCATTCCTTTGTCGAGCGGCGGAGTCACGCATCGACGTACTCCCGGATGAATGAAACATGCCCGCCATCCGACTCGAGACAGTAAATTCCCGAGTTCGCGCCGAAGTTTTGGTAGAGTGTGTCGCATCTTACATGGCAGAGGAGCGTCTGTGGGCGAGCGGAGCGTCGAACGGTAAGGAACGGCTGGGCAATTGATCCGTCGCGAGAGGCCGAGGGAACGAGTACAAATGAAACACAATTGGTGGCAGCGGGGGCCAAAAGAAGCGACGATATAAATAGAGCCGCTCGAGTTATTGGTATACTCGTAACCCAGGCTCCGCTGCTTCCTGCGCCTATACCTATGCGAAGCATAAAGCACACACTTACACGGCCGGGTATACCGCGCGGTGTGCGTAGTCTCGGCGGCCGTGCGCGTGACACCCAAGAATAACCTTGAGCGCAATGGAACATGTATCGGCGAGGGAAAAAAGCTTGCACGCTTTGCTCGATCCTTGTCGCATATTTGCGGAGCAACAATCTCCTCCCCTCCGCCCAATTCGCCACGCCTCGTATAACAAGAGTCGTTTTTTACGATTCGCACCGTGGTTATGAATATCGCGAATCGGGAAATGAGCGTGGTTGTGGGGGAGGGGAGGAACAATGGTGGCGAGAATCGCGTAGTTTTACGAAGGAAGTCAGGAGGAGTGCGGGAGGGGGGGGGGGGGGAGGAGAAGAAAACGGCAAAAACCGCGCCGCAAAGGGGCGGGGGCGTGGGAGCGCCGGGTTGGTTACCAATACAAGGGGACGGAAGAGACCGGGGCCTGTTGAGGAGACAGTCCGTCACACGGCCGCCGCGCCGTGGGCCCACTACCC
>JABFPT010004714.1:0-10833 GCA_022817245.1 Nixonia krombeini
CTCCCCGGAAAGGCCATCCCCATAGTTATGCCGACGCTAAGAATGTCGAAACTCCGCAACAACCGCCATTTCCTCCCCCTTTCCCCTTTACCTCTCGTCGCACTGCATACCAAGACACCCATCACCGTGCTCCTCCGTCAGCGACAGGACCTAGGAGGGCTGATTTGCCGCTGCACACGTACGAGTCGATAGCGGAATATCGACTGTCGCGAGAGAGAACCTCATCTTGTTCTCTCTTCAATCGACAGCGTCGTTGTTATTCTGACGGCGCTAGAATTAGAAGTTTCTCCGCACGTTGCCCCGGTCCGCGACCATACATCAACGTATCCTGATTTGTGACCAATGGAAACTTCCAAGTTCCCAGTCATGATACTTTTATTTGCCCTTTGATCTTTCCTCGGTGTTTGCTCGGGAAAGTGTCGTCAATGGTAGATGAAATTCGCTCCCCTTTGTTTTTGCGCCAGTCGAGTCGTAGCGTGATTTCGTTGCAAATTGGAAAAATTAATTCCCAATGTGAATTTACATTTCTCTGCGTATCCGCGCTCTCTTTGGTAGAGAAATGGAGCGGGAAAGGTGGGATATAAGTAATATGGTATAAGCGCTATAAAATTGTTACGTTGGGTACTGCGAAGTATCACAACTTAGAGTAGGAACGAAGTTTTGAAGAACATTGATCTACCGCGGCAGTGGATTAAGCGTCTCAATCTTTGGGAAAATTGGAATATTCTCAGAGAATCGCTATGTATGCAAATAATGCAGCTGCGAGTAATCTACTTCGAAAAGTCAGTAGTGACTTATTTCACCATTTCAGCCGTTCTTCATCTCATATTACGCAATTATAGTCTTTCTCGTAACTCCCTTCGAGATCATTTACTTCCTTCTTCGCATTTCCTCCCGCGTCTGTCCTCGCTTTTTAGTTTAATAACTCTAATTACACAATACGAGTCGCTGCTTCAACAGTAAACAACAATTCGTTACTCGCCTGCAATTCCATCCCGGCTCGAAATTCGCCCGTTCGGCAATGTATAGCGAGACACTTTCCCGCGTTTGTTCAGAGGGCTCAGAAGCCTTTTTTCTCCGTCCACGAAAATCGTAAACTTTTATTCACCACGTTATAATTATTTTCGCCTCCGGTAAGCATTTTTTCCCCACGTCGGAGATTTACTTTGCAATTATCTTGATTCAGTACCCTGCAGAAATCTTCAGTCAGCATTATTCGCTTAATCGATTTCTTGTATACAACGCTTAAAAGGACTGCCCCATAAATTGCTTTCTTTGAAGCCATTTCCGTAGTTACTCTTGAATCCTCTCTGTCACTTGGTTGTTATCGATTTCCGACTTTTATCCTGCATATACCAGCCCGAACCTTCAAAAATTACTTTGTGGAATTAGACACTGTTGGTACTAAACTATTTCCCAACTAGCGGCCAAAGACGGATTCGAAACACTCGAAAATGCGCTTATCTTTGTATACCAACGTCTTCTATGGAGAATAATCGGTAAATAAAAAGCTTTGGAAAGCAATAAGACATTGATACCAAATCGTTCTTTAAGTAACATTGTACATGTAACGCTGACATTTGAAAAATATGTGCGAGAATGTGTTATATATATGTCCAACACTAAAGCAATCAGTATTATTTTTCATTACTTTCAATTTCTTTAACGTTTTAATAATGAATGAAAATAATTTTTAATTCAAAAGAGTTTCACATTTTAATTTAATACAATACTTTAAAAATAAACATGATTCCTGATAAAAAGGATTTTTGAAAAAGTAATTTGTGAGATCTGTTATTAGAATAGGTTTCGTTATTAAATATTAATGGCAAACCATAAAACTGGGAAAGATCAGCGTCATTTCCTTCAAAGGCGACCGATAGAGCGCGCTATTGTTATTTCTATCCAGAAAGATAACGTTCACGTCTCGTCATGGGCACAGCCGTTATATTCGAAAAAAGTCTGCGTCGCCGACTTCACCCTTGGTTTCCCTCACGGAGTAGAAAAACGTAAAAGCCCTGAACACTTGTATGGCGTCGTGTCCTCCACAAGCCGGAAGAGAGACACTTTGTGGTGCAGCACTACAATTACCGGCGCGAATTTCTAGCCCCGGTGGATGGTCCTCTTCAAGCTCTCGGCTTGACCCGCCGACGACAGCGGCACAGGACGCAATGATGGGAACAACAGTGACTATTATGATGACACTAGCGTCTGCGGCACCGCACGCACTCCAGTGTCTTGTTAGCGGTCCGCGACACCTAGCTATTTCAGGATATCTTATTTAATTAGGCGTCTTTCGACGACGTTGTTAGTCAACGTCGGATGAAACTCGTTCTCCTCGTTATACAAACGGATCCGAATGAAAAAGAACCGTAATTTCGTACGTGTTCAAGTCGGCGCGGACTTAAAGAGCTTTGCGAACGTCTGAAAATTCTTTTCAACGCTTTCGCTCGTTCGCGATATTCTCGAAGACAATTCCTGTCAAAAGTTTTACTTTTGTGTCTGCGGTCATGAAGAGGCGAGTTTTTCCTCATTTCGTAATAACTTTTGACTTTTAAGGGCAAAAAGGAAACTAGTTCCAAGCGAAATATTTCGTATCTTGAATCCGTAACAATAACAGTTTTGAAAATTGTTATTTTGCTCTTAAGCGATCCTATTCTCTCAAGCAATTTTTCAATTCGGAATGAACCAACAGTAAAGTTGAAAACGTTTCTGGAAAATGTGTTAAAATACTCGAGAAGCATATAATATTGTACAATTAATTCGTTGGAAATAATTTGTTTAGAAATATCGTACAAATACTTTCGTACTCCTTATTGTATTGTACTTCTCCCTCGATATTAAATTCCTGACAGATATTAAGCTAATAAAAATTGATAACGTGGAGGAGCACGTGTTAAAGTATCATTTGATCCTCTCATTTCTTATCGCTTTTCCAATAAAATCAAAATATCTTCAATAAACGGTAGGCGAGGTACGAGCATAGAGGGACCGCCTCGACGAATTGAGCCGCAAGCCGCGTATTTGTTAGAGGCGATTACAAGTCCCACGTTGGCAACACTCTTAACGCAACGAGTCCCGCTGGAAATGCTCTTAGACTAAATTAAGCTGCTCGTGGTGTACATACGTTGGCACATTATGTTCACTGAAGTGTGCAATTCGTTTCGTCGAGTAATTCTACGTTACATGCGACTTGAATGAAATCGCATTTTTCGCTTTGCTGTTGGAAACTGTCACCGATGGGATTTTCTATGGATCATTAAAACATGACACTGCCTCTTAAAAAAAAAACTCCCTCGATTGTCAGTTACCCAATGTCAACAAATCTACCCTGTCCCGTAAAAAGGAATGATTACCACCAGTCGAGATGTATTCATTCATTTTTTCAAGAAGGCTCTTTCCGCCTTCGGAATTACGGAAGAAAAGCGTGCACGTGCATATCATTCATTAATATCGCACACCTGAGAGTGGTGGGGATCGACCATAGCGCCGGAGGGACCAGAAGCAGGGTGGCACTTGACACGTTACAGTAACGAAGTAGTGACGTGCATGCCACAGTACTTAATTAATTCTGATTAACCCGTAATCACGTAGTTATTCCGCGAAGCTTGAAGGCTTCGCCTCCAATTTATGTCGTTGACTACTAATTCTCTGCCATCTCATCGAGTGCTCGGCGTTGGAAATATTCAGATCCTTTAACGAGGTTCTTTAGCGCTTCTTCAACCATCTCAACGTTGATTATTACTGCATCCTCGGGAAAATGTTTGACTATTGATCGGACAATTGTTTTGCCGTACTTGAAACATTCGTGATTAACATCCGCCGACACATTTTACAAGATATTTTTGTCGCGAAACGCTCGGTATTAGTAACGTTTAATTACAAACGCGTTCAAAAAATGTGAATGGGAAACGTCCTTTAATGGAAATTTCCGATGAAAGTATGATTAAGCAACTCGCTTGTTTGCCGCAGTTTCAGCTGCTTTGTTCGCTCGCATAAAACGTATCTGTGCGCGAAATTAATCAGCCGATTTCGAAAAATGATATTCTCTGGAAATACGTTGATAAACAGGTATTATTCGCATCAGCGCCTATACAGTCGCAGGGAGAGATAACAAATGCTTTTTCAAATCAAGATTTCAATTTCAAGATGATTATTTCACGTCACTGGCGTATTATTTTTCGTATCAGAGAAAATCAATAACGTCATTTTTCAATGATATTCTATTGTGTTGGCAAACAAGTAATTTCGGGTTTTTCCGTTTTATTTCACACTAAAAACCGAAATTACATTCTTCCCAGCCCAATAGAACTACGTAGTTCGGGAAGAGTAAAGTTAAACAATGGAATTTTTAATCAATACCTTTGCCTTTCAAGGAAATGTTATCTTAGTCTACTTATAATTATATTTCTATAATTTGAACGGCCTCTTTCCAATTCAATGAAACTGTTGTGCTGTATACTATTTCCGAATTCGTAATACACATTCTCGTTCCCTTTGAGGCAACGAAATATTTGTAAGTTCCGAATGCAATGAAAGAATATCGTTTTGGACGTTGCGAAGCCGGCGATTTGTCGGTATCGATGCGCAATGCCGATAATGGAGACGATTTTCCGCTTTGAGAGGATAAAGGCCAAATCCTCGAAGTGGTTTGTACACTCTACGGATAGTCGATTAGAAGATGGCGAGCGAAGGCGGAAAAGTCAATGTGCAGTGTCAGCACACGTACGAGTTGGCTGGGGACTTGTTCCGCGCGGGGCTCGCTTCATATTTTTAAGTGGTTCTACCTTCGGCCAGGCCAGCTGAAATTTATAACAGACCGATATCATCTCAATAACGTTAATTTGATGTGCATCGTTACAAAATTTCTCAACATCCGAAATGAGTCGATGAAACATTTGCGCGAGGTTTTTTCATGTAAAAATGTTCAATCGCGCGTAAGAGTTTGTTATAGTAGACTTTTTATAGCGTAACTGTATTTCAACGCAAGCGAGAACGCGTTATTGGAGAATGTAACATTAATTACGTCAATCTATTAAATATTATGCGCGGCATTGTCACGTAAAACAGGTAATGCAAGAATTATTTATAAACGCGGTGCATTGTGACAACGGTGAGGGGAAAAACACCCGTAGTCCGACGCAAATGACAGCTTCTCATTAATTAAATTATAGCATATTAATGAACGAAAAATGAGCCGATCGAAGTGACTCGAGTAAGGTAGTTAATTATACAGGTAAAGTTACGAAAAATGCATGCTAATTTTTCCGGCCAGTAATTGCTAAAAATAAAAAATAACTACGAATTTTGACGGTTTCTTTCGCTCTACATTCGATATTGGACACTCATCAAATTATGCCGAATTCTATCTGCATTTTCCCTGGAGATACGGTACTCGAGGAGTCACCGTGAAAAGTATAATTAAACACAGCCGACACACGTGATAAAATCCAATAAAATATGAAAATTGGACGGTGTACGGCAATTCGTGGGCGAAAAAAAGCCGTGCGTTTCATCTCGTAGCGCGGCAGTGACCAGAAGTCCCAGTGGACCCCCTGCGCACATTTGATCCGGCCCCGAGCGGTTGTTACCGAAATTAGTTCGGCTTGCGCTGTCAATATAAATTGCCAGCGACAAGTGCATTCGTTTATTACCCGCGTTTTGGCCTCCTGTGCCGCACTTACTTCATTTTACAAATACGATTCCGCGGCATTTAACGAAACGGCGAGAAAGACGCGAGAACGGTCGAATCGGATTTTCAGATATTTACTTTACCCTCGAATTCCCTTTCGCGGGGAAATTGCGCGATGTTGAAAAATAAGAACGAGGATTCGCCGTAGCGGGGTAGGTGAAGGATAGAGCATAATGGTCCCTCTTTTGCCGATATCGCTATTGTAACGCGCATCCTCATTTTCCTTGCCATCGTTATCGTTCCACTGACACAAAAATGGCTCACGCATCTTCGGAGTGTTCGCTTTCCCATCCCGCAATCGATAACTGAAAAGAGTGGCGCGTTTTGTCTTCCGCGAGATTGAATTTTCCTTGTTCAAGGTTATTCGCTCTTACGGAAACGAGGAAGGAGTGGCGGACGCGGACTTGGAATCGCTCGACGTTATTGTGCCCGACGAATTGCTTTTAATGATTCACCATCGCGTGACCAAGTTTCGACGCCGATGGAACAATGATCCCCCCGTGTCTCGGATGCGAATGATAACAATAACAGCAACAATAATTATAATAACGGCAATATTATTTTTTTTGTCAAAAAATAATACCTGGGATAAAACCTGTATAAAACAGCGTCATTTCTGCCACCGTTTATGTCGCTGCATTGAAAATCACTTTATTCGCGATGGAAAAAATATTAATTAGAAAACTCCGGAACTGCTCCGACACGCACGAGCATTTCACGCTCACACCGGTGATTCGCTGACACTGACAGACCTTTGAAATGACATTGTCAGGAAAAATATATTAATATTCACAACGCGGTGGAACAGAAATTCCCATAATACGGGGTTATATATAATTTTTGGATTTAATAAATGCGGAACCGTGGTTTAAAAATATAGCCATTTCCTGCAACGAGTGATGCGACAAATGAAAATTGGAGGCATCATCGCGGAAAAAAAAATGTGACCGTAAGTTTGCGAAATAGATTACGAAAGAAGACAAAATAGCAGAACTGAGTTCATTGCTTATTTGTTATGCGTTGGAACACAGCTTCGATATCAAAAGACTTTCTGTTTCGTGGTCAAACGAATCAGAAAAAAAGTAGCGTGGGTCGCGTAAGCGAGGCAGAAAATAAATACGGGCCAACGTGAGAATGCAAATGGTGCTTTTTCATTTGCACCGCTGTCCACTGAATACCCTCCCTCGTGTTTTTTTACGCGTTCAATTCTTCCTACGTATCATACGATCGTCATTTCTAAAGGTATACAAATCGGCATTGTTCTCGATGAGCCATGAACGTGACTTAAAAAATGGAACTTCAATTTCATGTTCATTTCATTTCGTCGAAACTCCTCGCCACTGAAACCTACAAAATTATTCCACTCACATATTTCATTGAAATGTTCATTTTCTATCGAATTACCTTATCGCTAATAATTCTTCGCCGTCGATACAAACTTTGAAAAAACAGGAAAAGAAAAGTAAACGATTTTTCTATTACTTTCGTAGATCGTTTGAGAAGCATGTTTTACACAACATCCAATAGCGAGGTTTTTATTATCGATAAAATATTTAGTGAATTGAAACATCCTTTTGGCGATCGATACCTTTGTTTTCACAATAGAAAAGAAAATTGTATCGCGGAAAAACGATTGTATTATAATCGTTTTATGTAAAGTTGCTTTTGCGACATTTACTTTGATGAGTATACAAAGAGTCATATGATAATAGAGACAAGTCGACATCAACACTTTTTGGATTTTACAACTTCGAATGTATATAACAGTCTGCATTTACAGACTAGTTTCCTCCAACTAGACAATTCTTTTATCAACTTCACGATACATTCAAGAAGACAGTAAAGCCATAGCCAATATGAGTGATTTTTTATTTGTAATTCAACAAATTTGCTTGAGAAGTCTGAAATTGCATACGACTAAATACCACAGGTCATTAATTTTTACATTGGTTCGGCTGACTAGTTGTCCGCAATTCTGCAAATATTTTCCAAGTTTCGTGTCGTGTACACGCCGGCATATTTTTTACTCCGCATTCACGTCACATTATGACGAATAAGTATCAGTCGTATTTTGAAGCGACTCACGAATAACAGGATACACATTAAGTCCCCGAGGCTCGATCCGTCAAAGTTTGCTTTGTGGTTCCTATGCGAACTCGAGACGAACTTTCAGGCTTGCAGGAAAAGCCCGTGTCTCGTGCGATTAATAGTTCGCGCATCAGTGTAAGCCCGTAGTCGGAGCTTTGGGCCGTGTTTGTGTGCGAGGAGTAGGCGTGTATACGTGTAGGCGAATCGAGGGTGGTTCGAGAGCCGGGCTGACACGGTAGCTGCTCCAGAATGAGTAGAACCATGCTACCGTGACACTGCTGTTAATTAAACGATTAATCATCCAACGAATGACACATACCTCCAAATGGTTAACGACAATCGGTTCTCCCTTCTCCTCCTCCTCCTCCTCTCCTGTTCCCCGCTCATCACCCCCCAGTCGCGAAGTCTGCGCGTATTGCAAGCCTGGCAACTGATGCGCGACATCTGCATATTTTTCGATGAGCCGGACCGCCGAACCCTTAAATGTTGCGGCCAGTGAATAACGTGTCATTGACGTTGGCCATCTGTAAACGCGCGCCAACATTTTGTACTGACGTTTGTACGCGCCGTTGCACCGATGATCGGATCATGTTGACAAAATCGTTGATGCCACGGCTGAATACAAATCACTGTCGCGATGTAACACGTCATAATTACAACGTATGATAATGACAGCGTTACGCTAGCGCGGATATTTCGAGAAACTTGTCAATTTCTCCACACTTCAACTTATTTTCCGAAAAATCGTTTAGTGTATCGTTCCAAAATCATTTTTGGCTATACCGATCGAATAAATTTTCGTTGCAAGGTCTGCGCATTTACGAAGGTAAACAGTTCATAGTTCTGGTTAAAGAGGAAGGGGAAGGTGGAAAATGTTTTGAAATGGTATCATCGTGCTGGATGTTCCATAATTCGCGCTGCGTTATGACGTAAACAAACTCCGTCGTTGTTCACACTTGTTCCGTCTCAGGTAAGCACTTGTTGAATACGCTCCAATCCTTGGCGAATTTACGAAATAGGGGAGAGGCGCATTAATGACGGCGAAATGAGGTCGCGGGATGTCATGCGTCGTTCTTCTGCCGCGAAATGTTTTTATTCTGTTATTTACGAACGCACACGTCCCCCCATATCCGGCTCGGCCATTCCTATTCACGGGCTGGGCGAGGTCGCGTCGTTAGGCGGGAAAAATTGCGCGCGATATTAACTTTACTGTTCTTCCGGGCGTCGAAACTGCTTCAGATTTTCTAATTAACTCGCCGAGGGTTGTACTCGAGGAAACAATTACATGTATGACTCCTGCGAAGTTAACACCCCTTTTTTCGAAAATCACAAACTAGTTACAGTTGCATGTATGTCCGCAATTAGTATGCAATTCTTGACTACTTGCAGAAAGAGTTTCATGGAATTTAAAAAATATTTTGTGTGCTTAAATCGAATAGAATTTCTTCAAAGTAAGGTGTACCAAAGTTAAAAATTGAGCCTACAAAAGTCGATATAACATTGTACGTTTAACTGACGTTAAGAAACCTATTTACTTTTTTTTTCGTTTCTCACGGTTTACGACACGCGTTTCAATTATCCTTTTTCGCCGAATATCTCCGATCATAATGGCGGAAATGGTCGGCATAGGGGGTGAGTCGCGCTGCCCATCGCGAGATCTATATCTTGATGTACAAATCAAAGCCGAAAGTTAATTTTTCAAACAGAATGGAAGAGATACAAAATTTTGTTACTGTAATTTTATTAGAGGCGAAAAATACTCACGATCATACGGGAGTTATAAAACTTGCTTGACTTCGCGCTTGAAGGTGCAAACACATTTCGCAATAATTTTGCGTGCCCTCGGGCAGACGAGTCGTAAACAAATTACCCGTGTGAACGGTCGAAGTGACAGAAACGCGATACTACACTTACGTATGAAAAAGTGTCTGGCAAAAGTCATCCTTTCCGCGCTTTTCTTCTTTGAAAAATTTCGAAAAGAAAGAACTATTGCAGATCTATCCAGAACTGTAATGATTTTTTTTAATTTTCGAAATAATGTCTGTTTCCGAGAATGTCTGCTTCACTTCCCGGCATTATTAATTACTTTGTAAGTAAGCTGATGGTGGAGAATTTTAATTTCATTAAACGCTCAAATATTCACGACGTAGATCGAACTTCTTGAGATATGCGCTACAAGATCTGCATTATAAAATATGCAGCATCTGTCCCAATAGTTACCGAAAAACCCTGGGTTAATCATCAAAGCGTCGAATACAAATCTCTCAGAGAAATCTCCAAAAAATCGCCAGTTCGTCAATTTACATCGTTTTCTCATGTCAAGGCTGAAAGACCAAAGTGGTTAAAAGTACTGAGAGAAAAAGGAAAACTGCTGGATGACACTCGGAAATCGAATTGTGTACTCCGGTGCGACGGATCCAGAGAGATTACCTATCCAGCCGATTCTTTCGTCTACCTGTCCATTTCACTATCCATTCATCAGCAGTGTACCAACTACGCGATTCGCGCCATGTTTCGTTCGTTTGCCCGATATATCGATCGGCAACGTCGCCGTCTAATTATTATTTATGTAACGGACAAGCTCGCTGGTTGAGATTTGTTCCTCTGCTTTCAACGCGCGCGTTCTTCCCGACTTCGTCCTTTATGATCCATACTCCGTACATTTCGTGCCATTGCTTCTCAAAAAGTTTTCCGAAAACGCTTGCCATGTGCAAATATCAAAATCGTCATCGAGACATTTGCATTTGAAACAGCATTTGTTCTTCGCGATCATACGAGAGGTATAAAAATTGCTTGACTTCGTGCTTGAGGGTGCAAACACATTTCGCAATAATTTTGCGTGCCCTCGGGCGGACGAGTCGTAAACAAATTAACCGTGTGAACGGTCGAAGTGACAGAAACGCGATAATACGCCTACGTATGACAAAGTGTCTGGCAAAAGTCATCCTTTCCGCGCTTTTCTTCTTTGAAAAATTTCGAAAAGAAAGAACTATTGCAGATCTATCCCGAACTGTAATGATTTTTTTTAATTTTCGAAATAATGTCTGTTTCCG
>JABFPT010004720.1:0-10823 GCA_022817245.1 Nixonia krombeini
GATCCCGAGACACGCTTCCTAGACGGTCTCATCGTACTCACTGATTGCTCAGTTAAAGAGACCTCGAGAAGGAATAGTCGATGAAGAAATCAGCGCGGAACAAAAATCCGCGGGCAGCGCAAAAGCGGCTGAACCGCAGGAGATGAAATGAGATGAAATACGGCGCAAATCGGCAATTTCCGGAAATAACAGAAATACCAAGGAATAATTTCCCGGTGCTGAAGATGGCATTTAACAATTTTATCAACTTCGAGATGGAGGAAAGCGGCGTGGCTGATAATCGCGGATTATGACTTTAGCGGTCTGGATGAATGCGCGCAAGCGCAAGAAATTTAAGGCACGCTAATTATACGTCTCGTAGGCTAATGCATCCAGTGGAAGAATGTTCGCCGTGTAAGACATGGCAGTACCGGTGCTCGTTTTTGCTTTCATGCAACAATGGCATTTCAAGCAATTACTCCATTGAAGTAAAAATTGGCCACTTTCGATTAGATTCCGGTGAATGAAACAAAACTGAAGGTTCGACTGCTATGCGTCTCGACTATTTCCGTCGTATTTTTTTACCCGACGTTGTAACCGCAATTATTTTATCACGGTCGGAAATTTTTGACGGCTTGACTTCTTCGTTATTTTACGGTACACGCTTTTTTACAGTTAACATGCTTCGATCTACATACCACATGGATACTCAAGAGGTAAATGTGTCTCACTTTCGTGTCATTTCCACGTATCAATAACCGTGACACGACATTTTCGTTAATCAATTATGAACGTTAATTGCCTAACGGTTGGAATCCGGACAATACCACTGAAGAAAATGTCACGATTATTGCGACGGAAAATTGAATTTGAGACTGTGGACAATTACAAAAAGACAACTTCCACGAAAATGTTAATGAGGTCAATTAAACATGCAGTTCATTAATATCGTATTATAAGTATACGTTGTATTTTATATGAATCATGAATAGTTTCATTAATGTAACTACTCGGTTGGCAACTAAGTAATAGCGGATTTTGTCCATAGACGGTTTTAGCACCTTCTGTTATTTTGTCAACTTGTTCAAAACGTCTAGCCGATATTGCTTTTTTCTTTGGGCTTCCACCTTTAATAAGTAAGAAAGTTGTACGGATCAGTTATTTAGTTTCGTTTTTATCTTTAATTCAAAGAATAAAACGCGCATTTCAGAGACATTTTATTGTATTATTTCTGAAAAGGCAAAAATCGAAAACGATCGTATGTGAAGCAGGACTAACTAGCCCAGATAACATCAAAAGTTGAGACTCACCAAAAAAGATTGAGCTGTCAGTTTGGTGGGACTAGAAAGGAATTCTGCAGTTTCAACTTTTTTACCAAGAAACCAAACGGTTAATTCAAATGCCTACAACGTCTTTAACAACTCGCCAAACTGTTCAAGAAAAGCGGTCAGAATTGTTTTTCAACATGATAATGCAAAGGCCCACACATCTTTGGTCGCTAGCGAAAAAACCATTGAAACTAAGTTGGGATGTGTTGTCACATCCAAAATACGGTCCTGACCTTGTAACTTCAGATTTCCCTTTATTTCGTTCCACGTCGAATTCCTTAAGTGGTAAAATTTATATTGACGTTGATGATGCAAAATCTCATTTAACTTAGTTTTTTGCTGGTAAAAACCAGGAGTTTTATGAACATGGAATTATGACACTGCTTAAAAGATGGCAAAAGGTCATCCAGAAAAACGGACAATACCTTATTTTATAAAGTTGTATTTTCATGTAAAAATTGTGAACTTTTTTTCTTAGATAAAATCTGCAATTACTTAGTTGCGAACCCAATAAATTAAATGATATAAAACGACTGGCTCAAACATTTATTTGTATTAATTAATAAAATGTTTCTCGATTAGTCAACGTACTATTAATGAAATTACTGAATATTCATTTAAATAAAGATATACCTAAATTATTTTATTGCAAATATACAATTAATTAAGAACTGAAAAGATAAAGTTAATTAATTTTTTGTCATTCTTACTGCCACGTGTCTGAACTGCTTTGACTGATACGGCGATCGCATTGTAACTCTCATCAGCTGGTCACGGTGTACAATCAGCGCGTTCATGAAAAGGAAACAATACTGCGAGCGGAAACTGTGGCTCGTTTTCATGGTTTGTTTACTACGAATGTCGTTCGCGCCGAGTTCCTTGACTCAGGGAAGGAACACGACACGTTCTTACCCACATGCTTCTCTTCCCTTTCTCTTCCCCCCACTCTTCGTTTACCCTTTACACAAACGTATTTGTACTACTCATTCACTTTCGCTGACTCGTTGACTTTACGACCTCGCGTAATTGAATGTGTAAGCGAAGTCGTTGATGGATAATGATGAAGAAAGTGTCAATTGTCGATGAACGTTGTCAAATTGATGTAAAATAGTACCATTACATTGAAATAATCAAATGTCAGTTGGTTAGTTAATAATGAAATCTCCTAACGGAATCTCCAGCGTGATAACTATATTACAGGAAGGTTGCGTTTTTCGAGCGCATGCAGGCCATGCGTCGAAACAGGAAAGGTAAACAATGAAGACGATCGAGTCGATTAATATCGCGGCTGAAGGCATGAGATACGTGACGCGAACTCACCGATGACAGTGTTAGCGGCGACTTCCTTGGCGGCGGCCGCGGCCGCCGCTGCGGGGCCATGCGTCAAGAAGTCGCTGGGCGACAGGGACGAGGCGATGATCTGCCGCTTCTCCTCGAAGTTGGGATAGTCGACACTGTTGCTGCGCTGCGGGCCCGTCACTATCGTCACCGACTTTGCGGAATGGTGGTGATGATGATGGTGGTGAAGCTGTTGCTGCTGTTGCTGCTGCTGTTGCTGTTGATTGTTTTCAGCCGACACGATGCTCGAGGACTTCTCGTTCATGTCCGCGGCCACAGGCGGCATCAAATAGACCCCGCTCATGCGAATCGACATGCTGTGACCGCTGTTCTACTCGTCGCTGCTGTCCCTCGAAAGCTCGTTGTCGGACGAGAGTGCGCGACTACCGGCGTTTCCTTGTCCTTTCCGGCATGCCCAAAACTCGTGCTTCCTACCGTGTGTAGTTGCGCCCGGTTACGATTGGCCGGACATTGGTCAGGTGTTGACGTTTTATTGTCGGCGTTTGACGCTCGTCAGGAGCGCGGCAGTGGTAGTGCGGTCTTGCGGCAAAATCGCATGCTTTCCCCGCGATCAAAGGCGAGCCATTATCAGAACCCACTGATAACTGACTGAACTCCGCTTCCCTGATTCTCCTTCGCGCGTTCTCTACTTCCCGGTCGGGCCGTGCCGCGTGCGGGACATCTCTACGGCTGTACGCGCACGCTTGCTTTCGCCTGTTCCTCCTTTCAGAGCGGAAGCGGAGACGGAGAGAGACAGAGGCGGACGGGGACACTTTCCACGATGGTGGAAAAAAATGGTTACGACGACGTAGATCTCGTCGGAAAGCTTCCCCTTTATTTACACTGGGAAATCACTCGCCGGCACACACTGCAAGAAGCGTCGTTTCTGTAGTGGGGAATCTTTTTTGGAGTCAGGATGGATTCGTTAAAACGACGATACAGCCTCGTGAAGATTCGCTTGTGACATAAATATTCGAGTGCGGCTTGACGATACTGCTCGGCTTTTATGAACTGGACAACCGATTTAGTATTAAACGCTTTTGCGATGGAAAGAGCGAATCTAGCAGTTTATATACGTGTATTCTGATCGGCTCATTTTTTTGCTGCCAAATACGTGTTATCGTTCGCAATGGAGAACAACTCCCGAACAGACTTTTTCATTCTTATCATCGCGTATTTCGTTTCCTGAATGGAAAATTGCATCTGCCCTGCAAACATGATTCACCAAACGGAAACATTTACTCGAACACGTTTCTGAAACGTTATCGACCAAAAGAGCTCAATGTAATTTGCGCAACATTTTTGACGGTACCTTTTCCCCGTCAGTGACTCCGACTTTCCGATCAAGGTCTTGATTGAAGACAAATTCAATTTTGAAGCCACGATCATCTCGTGACACATTCGTAAGGGAATACAACCTTCGTTGACTTTTCCCCACGCGCGGCGATCACCGCGTGAATGAAAGTGAAAGTTACCAGCTACGCAGTTTGTATTTCTTGCAGACACAAATTTCAATGATTCTCAGCAGGCTGAACAATTGAATTACGTTGAGCGTTGTTTCGCAGCTGCGCGACGTCGATCCTCAGCGCTGAGGATGTATCTTGGCATCGACGACTAATCACAGCGTTGATGACGAATAGCGTTACACGAGATATCTGCTGGATGTATAATTAAGGTTTAGCTTCTGGGAAAGTTGCGCTCGCGCGAGATGCGATGATGTTAACGTTCTATGAGAGGAAAAATGACCAGCGGCGCCGTTCACGGCTTAGTCAATAATGCTTATTGTCGTTCGAGCGTCGAGATGGGCGGGAGGAGAATAGGAAAGGAGGCGAAGAAGATGGAAAGAGGAAAATGAATGCATGAGCGTGAGGGCGGCGAGGTCGGTAAGGGAGGAGGAGGCGGAGGGAGCGAGAAGGCGTCGACGAATATGTTCAACGGTTCGTGGTGTGCGTACGTGGGTGCGCCAGGCGAGTGCGGAATGACGAAAGAAAGACAAGCGGCGCATTTGCGATGGGGCGACGCTCGGGATCCAGCGCGAGGCCTTTGATGAGTCGCACGGGAACGCATGAGGATTATAAATAATAGACGTAACGAGCAATCGTCTATTAAACTGCCACTGTCTATTACGACCGGCGGTCCCCGTCAACCTTTCGCCGGGCGAGACGCGGCAATGCGCATAACAAACGATCCTGGCGACGTTGACGCTTCTTATCGCGCTACCAGTCTCGACACGCGTCCACTCGTGGGCGCGAAACTGCTGTTAGAATTTGGAAGGAGTGGAAAAGGGAAATCTCGTGTCTACGACGTGCATGCGTTCATTGACGGAACCAGACTCGGCTGGTAACTGCGGATTTTCTGCGCGCCATATCACGAGTTTCACGCAATGTTTTCAACCAAAGAAGGGCGGTTACGAACGTCGACTTCAATGAGTAAAAGATTTGAATAAAAATTTTGAATGCAAGAGGCAAAGAAGTACGCGGTTTTATTGCCGGTATTGAGCATCTAAATATTATCGTTGAGATAAGATTGTAGCGACTTGCAACACCGATACAACACGAAATGGTCAGTTATCGTTGCGAATTGGCGTAATTGCGCCGTCGACGAGATGTGAGTAAACTAAAAATGAAAAAGTCAATACAACAATGTGTAATATGATGAAGATTATCGTGCCAATATACGCATTTAGATAAAGCAGTTGAAATTAGTGGTAACTTAAAGTATTAGAAAACTGCAAAGCATACACTGCTCCTCTAGAAGTATCTCATTGCCATTGGATATACCGAACAGAAGAGTGTGGAGATTCGATGCAAGTTATTCCACACACTCATGAGAGAGCGATAATAGATCACGACGAACCTCTGCGCTGATAGTTATGAAGCATAAATAACAATGATTGAAAACATATTTGACATCATTAATTGACTTCTATTTTTCTTTCGAAAAAGATTAAACGTAACATCCACTTCCGACAAGCATCTCTGACAATTGCAAAGTAGCCCCCGACAAGTTCTAACCTCAAAAGTGTCGTTCTTTCACCGCGTGCGCCGTACATAAATCAATTGGTTTCGAGCCAAGAAAAAATGAAGAAAAGGCTTTACATTTCACTCGGAGTCCAGGTTTTTCCTTCTCACGAAACGAAAGAATAAGTATCTGTTCAAACTAAGTAAACCATTATTTTGAATTATTCAAAAGCATAGTGTAATTTACTGATTTAGAAGCGTTTATTTAACGGTGGTATCAACTGCTAAACCGTCTCTACAGTTTCTTCTATGCGATTATCAGACGCAATAAATATCGGTCGAAATGACTAGATCAATTCAGAAGCTGATACAATTCATAAGACTGATGGACACCGAGACACAACTAGTAACATTCACTTTCTTTTTTCATAAATTGTAGGTCAGATGCAAAGGCACCTTTAGATAACTTTTAAACAATTCGCAAGTCTGTTCGCGTTGTTACTTTCATTGCAAACTGTGCTATTTTTGTCTGATAGATTCACCTACGGGTATGACTGTGCAAGCACATTTCATAATGCACGTTCTGTCAAATACACTCGTCATATTTCACACCAACATCTGGTTTAACCGACAGACGCGTGTTCAAATGCGAGAAAAATGCACACCTCACAATAGTCCCAGGTAAATCTTCAACGGACGCATCCAAGGGCATAATTTTGGCAAATGGGCAGGAAATTTCGAAGCACGGACGTTAGATCTGCTGCATCTGTGTGCTTTTTATGACACCTGTGGCAAGATGCGTCGCGAGATACAATGGATGCACGAAGCTCGTGTAAGACGAGCGATGGGACGCGCGCACAAACACACTGAAATAGTCGAACAAAACACGCGGAACGCAGAAATTCGGATGCTACACTTGTGCCAATGAAAGACAGCGACGGCGTTTGTGGGATGGTGGCGGCGGCGGTGTTGGCGGCGGCGGCGGTAGCAGGACGCGAAGGAAAGAGACGTCCGAGCAATGAAGAACGAGCTAGACGGAAAGGAAGCGGGAGTGAGAGAGACAGACGCAGGCGGACAAGCACTCACACCATCGAATCACAACACTTTCGGGAGACACACGCGAATAACGAGAGTTTACGGGCCGAGTTGCAACTCTTATGCGTTTTACAATGTGTTACACGACACGCCCGAAACGCATTGGATTTTGGGGTTCCTTATGGGCGAGGAAAATGCTCAAAGAAAACGATCAAATGACGAGCAACAATCACGCCACACACGCACCGAGCGAGGCTCGTGAACACTGACGCGGCCATGCGATACCAGCGCCGCTGGCGTCGATTTCAGCAACTACCTACGCGGGAAGTGTGTCTCGGTCTTTGGAAGAGGATAACATTAAACTTGGACTATCGTCGTGGATAAATTTTCTTCGGGATGGAATGGGACCAAATGGCCACTTCGTCCGTTAATACTTTTCGGGCAATTTCTTTCGATCATCGATAATGTCAAATCACGGAATTAAACTGTAAAATTTTGGAACTGTCCTTCGCGCAATTGGCCAATTGTCTTTTTATTAAAATATCTCGTGCAATAATAAATAATGGTGAACTCAATAATAATGACAGAAGAGGAAAGTGTCAGTTAAATATCTACTTATAATAAATATTTATTTTACAATAATTTATTCTCTTTATTACTAAGTATATTTACACTTTGGATAGTTTTTAACGTGTTCTGTCCTGGCAAATATGTTGGCAATATAAATGTTGGTAATTAATTTCACACATACGTATGTTAAACATGTCATTAGACTCACTAAAATTACACTGTTGATTGAAATAATAAAAAATACGGCAAAAGATGTGTTTTAGCAAAAAGAAGGAAAGTAAACAAATGTATAAAAAATAAGATGTGTTAATAACTTTAATAAGTCAATATTCACGTAATGTTTGTATTTTACGTTTTGCCAAACATACTCTTAGGGAGACTGGAGTAAGGGTCAATGTTTGAATAAATATAGAAATCGAAGAATGCGAAGCATGTGGGAGCATCAAATGGTCAATTGATTAATTTCATAAGACTTCCAAGTTATATGTAACGATTACAATAGTAATATTATAATGCGACACGCTAATCATAATAAAATTGTTGCACAACCATTTGTTGTTCCCACGTATTCTCATGAATCTTTCTTATTGATATTTCTCAGATATTTCTGTAATCAAGTGCTGAGTACTACTTTGCCTAAAAGACAATATTTTACTTACATCGTGTTAGAAATAGCAAACTTAGTAATAGCCTGATTATAGTTGTTACCAGCTCATTAATAAAAAAATTAAGCAAGCTTAACTTAATTTAACACTGGCCAACGTTTATAAAGAAAGAATAATAAAAGTACGTTTAACTTCTACCCAATATTGCATTCAAATGATGAATAACCGTATGACGCGTATATTGACATTTTTGACGTGACGAGTTAGTTTAAACTTAATTTCGTAAGATCGTTGTTGTCTATAGCGAGTGTCGATGTAATTAATGAATTCATCATTGCCTAATTGCTTTGAAAAAAAAAACATTGTTTAATCGACATGACCGATATATGTATCGTGCACTAACCTACATTAGAACAAATTTACGATCGAGAAGTGAGTGTTGGGTAACAATGCGTCAGTGTCAACCACAAACCGCACTGCATAATGCCTTTACACACTGACGCACTTCCATGAGTTCGCAAACATGAGTGAACGCAGCTTCCGTAGCAAATTGTTTTACGTCGTCGCCCTCGAGCAGAGAAATTTAAATGAATACGTAACTATGATATGTGAAAAGTAACTGGCTAATAAAACATTATCAGTACCAACATACTTCCTCAGATAAGATAAAAGATAATGCTGACTCATGCTCAAAATAGTATCAAATAGGGCAATGTCGCTGTAATACTGCGAATATTAAAAACAAAGTGAACCGATTGAACAAAAATAATTGTTGGCAATTGATTTAGTTTTGCGTTGCTACATGATTGCAAACGCAATGTGGAGACTGCCAGTAGAAATTTCTCTTTTCCTCGTAGTTGAATCGCTCTTTCTACTGAGGAGGAAAAGAGCAATGTGTAATCGAGGTTTGTAATCGAAGGACAACGAACGGATATAAGTAAAGGCAGTTTTCAGGTACGGAAATTCTTGGACAGGGAAAAATGAATGGGAGCGTAAAGAGAAAGAATATCCATCCCATCCTTTTACCAAGTGCACGAAATTCAGCTTAACTTCAATTTGTGTTCAAAAGCAGCCTTACGCACGACTTGTAAGAGGAATTCATAAGATTGATTTAAGGTGATATTTTAGGAATGATATAGCCTTTTTTAATATCTCCTTTAAAGTTACTTAAGTAATTAATATAATGTTTGTATACTAACGACTAACTGGATGAAAAATCTAATTTCTCAATATCAATATTACTTACTGAAGGGAACATAATTTTGTAAATTTTAAACATAGTATTTTTTTCATGTCAGTAATACATAACATATATTGTAAAATGCAGGTTTTCTCCAGTATTTTACAGACATGCTCATGCAGAATTTCTCAGAACGACATATTGTCATCCTCAAAAACCAAGATTCTTCAGTAGTTTCCTTTCTAATTATCTCATTTAAGAAGAATTTCTGCATCGTGTTAATTTGTATTGTGCAGAAAGTTACAGTATTTTTCCACTTTCCTAAATATTAATATATATGAAGCACGTATAACAAATTAATACGCTCTCAACTACAATCGATAAGCTACAACTGATATGCCATTGAAATTTTATTTTGTGAATATCGTTTCTTTTCGAATTGTATAATAATTTATGTACATCGGAATAGTAAACAAGTATTAACTTTGTATGTTTGAACGTGCCTTCTGTTCGATTAATTTATCAAAAGTAATTGAAAGCACGGAGATTGTACAGAAATTGTACTACCTGTATATGTAAGGATTTTTCCCCATTTAAATAATTAGCCAATATTTCGTGCAGAAAAAATACTCATTGTTTATCCTATTCTACTATTTTTGTCCAATTGTTTCGTACCGTACCCAAAAAATCAAAACGTCTGCAGCATTACAATTATAAACAGATATACAAACTTTCACAGACAGTTCAATGACATGAATTAAAAATAGGAGTGTTTAAAAGAACCACAATATTTTGGACAAAGGAAAAGCCAAATTTATTCCAAGTGAAATGTATATACGTTTTGACTTTTAATTTGTGATCGTCTGAGGACTTTTTAACAGAGGTATGTAAGTGTCAGATTCTTTCCTCTATGGATATCGCTGTATATGTATAAAAGCTTTTATTTAACTCAAATGAATGGTATGGCATAATAGCTACGATATTTATTGTGTAAGTTGCCAATGAACAACAAAATAAACATATACGCTGCCTTTCACTTTCCTTGCGAATTTGTAGATAATTTTGTCTTTTAATAAATAACATTTGTTTGCGTGTCATATATCAATATTAAGCAAATATTACATTGTACCTAATTGAAATATTTATAATGTGTAAAATGATTTAATATATAATTAAAGAAATATTAATAATGTTATTTAAGTGGCAATCGAAAAAGAGCAATGATTATCAGAGTAGTAATTAAAATAGTTACATAGTTGAATACCTTTTAACATTTGGCACGGTGAATTTTATTTAAAGCGAATTGTTCGGCACTTGTATTTATATCTCTATTAACGTAGAAAATTATTTTGCAGAGGAGCAACGTCACGGGTATTCGTTACATAAAGTCAACGTACCGTAAAGAGATGTTTCACTGCAACGACATTTGAGAGGAGATCATGCAGTGGATCCGGTCGTTTCTGACGACGAATACACGATATGAAGTGCAGTTCTTCGTACTAAACCATACGCCTACATGTCCCTCGAAGTAAAGAAAGTAAGCAAGCAAGGAGTAATTGTACGGTAAAAGCGGGCATTAGCAGTATCTACATGGGTGTGGCACTATTACGAAGGGTTTGACTTATCAGCTTTATTTTGTAAGGCAAGATCACCTAGACTGATTATAACTACTATTGTAATTAATGGAAACAGAAAGTTATACAAGATCAGTTTCACATGTGCAAACTGTTGCTCTTACTAAATGAATTTTCGTTTAAGTAATTAAAATTAGTCATGTCAAACGACGCTTTGTTTTTACTACCTTGATAATTCGCGACAAATAAAATTT
>JABFPT010004734.1:0-10765 GCA_022817245.1 Nixonia krombeini
GACACGAAAAAATAGCGGACGACGGACTCCCATGATGCCGCCCGGTAGGAGCTAATATGCGGAGGAAAAACGTGTTTTTACGGGGCCCGGAATCGGCAACGGCTCGGCAGTCGCTGCTGCTCGCCGATGCGAAGCACTCGATGTCAAACGGTGTAATCCACATTCAAGTGTGAGATAAAGATACGATCGGCCATGTAAGAAAGGGAGTGATGAAAACGGGTGGGAGGCAGAGGTCGAGCGAGGCGCCAACTGCTCGCCGGTTTACGATGCTCTCCGCGCCAGCCTGTTAATTAATAAAGTACCCGCGTAAACTAACGGTTTTACAGCAGCGCAACTCGGCCAGCTTAATACGAGAGGAACAGCTTTCATTCCGGCGCGCGCCCGCGCGCCAGCCAAACCGGCTCTTTGTCCGCAAGCCTGACCTCAATATTCGCCGCCTCGTCGAGTCGACCGGCGAAAATGAGGCGGAAAATGAATGCGATAATACGGCAGGTGAGGCGCGGGAGGACGAGAAACAGCGCATCTTTTGAGTAATTAATCAAGGCGCAGAGTCGAGCAGCAGTCGCTTCTCGAGCCAATGTAGCGATTGCTCCCCAAAGACTATTCGATCCGTTTCCGGGACATTCTCTGCAGCCGTCAAAAGTCACAATCGGTCCAGAAAGTGGTAGAAGCAGCCCTCCGGAATATTCGGCGAAGCGGAAGAGCAGAGAAGAGAGCAAAGGAGGATGCGGAGTTTTTAACTCGGTTTAATGTCCAGTCGGTTGGGACAGGGAGGAGGGGGTTGTATTTATGGATCGGTGGCGGGCATATCCAGCGAGTCGAGTGTTTACGAGTCGACCGCAAGAATGCCGCCTCCGCCGTTAGCCCGGCTGTCGCACCACGGCGGGTGCATACGCGCGAATACCATTGCACGGGCGGTCGCTTGTTTTTCGAGGCGCGGGTTTTCATTACGCGCCGTGGCGCGCTCAAAGTGCAGGGGCATTCGCGGCCTCGTTCGATTCCCGTATCGAGATTAATTTCCGCGATTTTCATCGCCCGGTGCAAAAGCCCGTGGGAAAAGCGAGGAAGGGGCGAGTGCGCGTATACATATGCATTTTGCAACGGACGATCCCAGTCGGGCATTTGATCGTGAGAGCAGGCCGCCGTCGGGAAGAATCGCTAAAATATCGCCGGGGAATAGTGGAACATAAATGAGGCGCTACGGGGGAGGTTCGGACGAATCGAATCCCGAAAGAAAAACAGGACACGTATATAAACGGGAGTATCGGCGAGGAAAAATTCAGGGCGAGGGTAACCGGTGTATATTCTTTACACGCGTCTGTCTGCGTCGCGCTGTACGTATACCTGGTCGTTTTTATTTTCTGAACAAACACACGGCGGATACGAGCGCAGAACCTTTTTTGCCGTCCCCTTTTTCCGCGTCACATTCCCACGTAGAACGATACAAGTAACGCTCGCCGCGCTTTGCAACAAACGCGAAAGAATGTTGTATTTTTATGAAACTTCGCTGCGTCGTTGATGCGAACGATTTATTTTTCCAGTGGCGTTATCTTGTTTTCGCATTATTCCCCGCGGGAAAAAAGTGAGTCAATGTTTGGGAAATGAAGCGGCCGTTTCATGAATCCTTGATGACGCGCTTTTTTACGGCGCTCGATTAAAAAGCGCGAGAAGACTTTGCGGAAAATGATCGGACCATTTGACCAACGCACATCGCGCCGCTTGTTATTCGCGGAAAACCTCCATACCGTTCGATTGTCGGATTTCGCTCGACAGTCGTTTTCTTGTTTCTCTTTCTTTTTTTTCCAACCGCTGTTGAAAAATTGAAAACTGCCCGATCGTTACCGCACCGATGAATCGCCAACAACTGATACGGTTGTAACACACCCGCGAGCTAAATCCGAGTTATGCCGCGCCGATAATCAAACGCGATCGGGGAAACTCGAAACCCTTGAAACTGTTTTTAAAGATCGTGTGGAAGCTTGCCGGCTGAGCGTTGTTGCTGAGCGAACATACCGTTCGATTTTCAACGCGGAGAAAAAGTGACTTCGCCGTAGATCCGTCACGACGCTTTCCAGTGGAAGCGCTCCCGTTCGTCGGACAAGACATTCACACTAAAAAATTTATGATGCCGGCGATTTACGAGGCTGACTCGCAGATATCATTTTAGCGTTTACGAGTTCCGAGATTTATGCTCCTGCGCCGTGGTACGTACCTGAAGTTATAGACGGGTTGTAATCTTTTCAGTTACGCTCTGCAACTCTCCTTAGGTGATTTGGTTGATTCAGGGAGTAGTTCGAAGGTCTGAAATAGAAATTGTGATTGAATATTACCGGGGTTTCGATGAGGGTCGCTGGTATGTTTTGTTAAGTTTAGATCAGGCCGTCTGCGGAAACTTTAACAAACGATACAGTTTTTTTTCTCGATAATTTTAAGAAGGCTGAATGTCAATCACCGTAGAGTATCAAACTACTGAAGAGTTTGAATGAGATTATTCTGCAAACGCTGTTCATGTAATTAGAACAATCTTAAGGTTTTAGCTGGAATTAAGTCAAGACCTGTTCGGATTCAAACATGACCGAAAGTGTAAAATCGAATGTTCGTTAAAGGTACTGCGACTGATCGTGACCTGATCTTAAATGCGAGATGCCCGTGCCAAGGCCTTAAGAATACTCCGTTGCAATTTCGAGCAATGTTATTTTTTCCGTTAATCGGGAACACGAGGCACAGTGTGATTCGTGACGGCATTGTTGCCCGGTAATGGAAAAAGCATGTTAAAGCTCAATTTGTTAAGTATCATTGAGGGAAGATGCGACTCCGTTCTCATATTAGCGGCAGGAGTAAATTCGAATGGCGCGAAATGGTGGTTTTATGACCCACGAGCCAATTGTGTCAACGATGATTCGAGCCATGTAAACGCCAACGGAACAAAACATAGAGTGCCATTGTACCGCGTCGACTATGTAACACGAACATTCAGCCAAAATAATGATGCCACACAGCCCTCTCAACGATCGCAAAAAACCAAACTGAAAAAAACCGGTCGACACGCTCGCCGACGTCGATGGTTCGCAAGCTCGCTGTGCTGCAGCCGCTATTTTTTTCACCGGACAATAATTTATCAGCCGCAGAAGGGAAGCGTTATTTTTATTGGCTCGCATTATTGCGGTAATTTATCTTAATTACGTTTTCGGGGACGGGAAATTGGGCGGACATTTTACTTGGGGTTAAATAATTTATGTACCGCGTAAACATTTTCATTACACCGTCGTTGTTGGATGAGCCGTTTTCGTCCTAATAAGGATCCCTTCGACTCGAGAGGTTCACTTGCGGATGGAAGTCGCGTTTATCTGAAAAGGCAGTTTTGCAAGTCGACACAATATTCAAACGTGAAATTCATCATCGATCCGAATTCCACAATTCAGTTTGAATTGCGAGCTGCGATATGGAATTTGAAATGCGAGATATGTTTCGATCTCCGTACAGTATTAAGTTTCAGAAATAGTCTGTGCGTAACCCGATAACACCCAAATAGAAATTAAAACCGGACATTAACAAGAATGGGCTTGGGAAGCTCTTTGTTCGACCGCATCCTGACGTAGAATGCACGTCCAAACCTCAATTTTCTGAACGAAAATTATCTAAATGCTCTAAATAGCGCAGATGTTTCAATTACTATTTTAAACTAGTTATACAACAGTACGCGTTGCTTCTTTTCCTACTGACAAGAAAATATTTTTAAAAAGAGTAATTTTCTTTTGTTGAGTTCTACGACAAATTATTTGAGTGCAAACAGTCGCTTGTAGTTACAGTTATTTTTGAATCATTTCGAAACACATAATTGAATAATTATTCAAAGTTGTTTCACAGAGTGTATTACATTTACCAATGTAACGTCGTGATAAACCAAATTACGGTATGAAATAACAGTGGTAACGCGATAAAACAACCTTTTACCGTAGAAAGTTCTCATTTCGAAATACAGATCTCCATTTTCAACATGTCGCGCTGAAATGCCCGGAATGTCAGAATTCAAGCGGCATTTTTTTTTAGGACACAAATTAAGGATAAATATAAAAACTGACCAAAAAGCGACGACGCCACGTGTGACCCGCACACATGCACACAATAGTCTGCAAAACAGAGAGAGGAACGTACGCAGAGATCAGGAGTAAACCCTACCGCAGCGACGGTGGTGGGCGCAATGCGCAAAACCCCTTTTGCTTGGCCTATACCCACCGAACGAGTTACCACCATTACTACTTCGCCCCACTGTTTCGCCGATCTCGTTCTCCTTTTCCGCAAGCAGCCTCTTCCACCGCTTATTCAAATGTCCGCGCCTTCTTCCGTCTCTTTCTCCGTTTCAACACCTCTCACGCCTAATTGAGCATTTTGCGCAACGCTCCTAGATATTATTACAGCAATAACCGCGCGGGCTACGACCTACACGAGACTCGCGTAACCGTGTTATTTCATGGGTTACTCCGCCAGAACCAGCCGCTACTGCCTCATCTCTCCGTCCTTTTTCCCGGAATGTCCCCAAATCGAAATATTCGCACGGCGTTAATTAGCAATAAATTCTTGTTTGTCTTACTCGAGCGTTTTATTCGAAAGAACATATCCATGCAAAGATCCATACTTTCCAATCGCGAGATTTCAGCGCTCGGACACGTATGTTACCGCATTTCGTATTTTCATCGTAATATGGGAGATAGTCCAAGCGTATGTTAATGCTGGACTCGACGGTAATCACTTGTATGACATTAGATTCGCCGCGAGGTAGCAACAACGACGTCATATAATGCGGCTATCAGCTATGTTCCGGTCGCTTTAACGGCGCAGCCATTTTTCCCTTTGTCGATTCCGCTCATCCTCATTTTTCTCCGGTGGCAAGGGGTGAGCATAATACGAGGACATAGACAAAGTAATTCCGGAGCGATGTCGCGCAATTTGCCGGCCTCCCCTCTACCCCGAGCTACGAGGTCGTTTCCTTAAGTAAGAGGAGCGGATAGAGGAACGGCTCGAGGGCTCGAGTTCTTATTAGGAGATGATAGAGGTAACGACGCGACCTTTAACGATTCCTGGCCGCTTCCCCAGACCTCGCCCCCTCCCCCTTCCTACTACCTCCGTTGCCGCAAGCCCCAGGCCCCTGCACCCCAAACTCCAACGGCGCGACGTCTTGGGTTTAACAGAGCGGAGAGAGGGCGATACGCCGGACGGCAGTTATTTGTCAAGCCTCCTACGAGCGAACGTAATTAAACCCTCTGCACTTTTCCCTCATTATCCGCTCGCCATTCTCCCCGCGCGGAATTCCCATCGAGTTTTACTTTTGCGTCGTTTGACTCGTCGATCGCCGTCCGGGTCTCGGTCTAGCAAACCACACGGGCATCGGTCGGCGGATAACCGCCGTGGTCACGGAGCGCGTTCGACGGCGCAATTTCATCAGCGCAAATTGACGCGCATCGGCCCGCGTGTGTTTACCCATAAAACAGCATTTGCGGTGGCGAGAGCGCCGCGGCGAAAAACAGCTTGACAATGTCGAGAGACACTTGGCAGTCGACGTTATTTTTGTAACGCCGTTCGCCTCCCCAACAGGGCTTTACTCTTTGGTGAATTAGCTACGCCGCTCCTCTGGCGCACTTAAGTAGTCGTGTAATCCCGAGTATGGGTTGTCATCCCGTCGTGCTCTTATGGCACATCGCATTGTCGGTCGCACACGAACGTTCTCGACTGTCCGGTAGTTACGGTAATGAAATTGCCGTGCCACGCTATACCGAGCGCACCGCCTTCGCTTCCCTTTCGCCCTCCGTCTCTCCCTTGTCCTCTGTTCGTTTGCGCGTTGATATTACTCCACCGCCAATGGGAATAACACATAGTAAATGTGTTACACCGCGAGCAGCCAGTGGGGCATTTCATCGCTCTTTTTGTCGTCCACCGCACCCGAAAATTCTCGGCTGCGTCGCAACGGCGATTCGTTTTGTTAAATGATTTCGTTCAACCAATCGGTTTGATTTTCTAACAATTGTTTGTCAAACCTTTCTTTTCTGGCTGAATATATTCTTTTTCCCTTATGTGAATATACTATGTTAGAAAATGGCGTCTGAAAATATTAATTAATCATCTTTCAACGTATATCAAGTTGGCGACACCTTTTTAACGTCATTTTGTGATTCCAACGGCTAAATAAATTTTTCATACTACTCTTGCGCCATTAATTAAATTCTCTCTGACTTTTCACTGGAACTCAACGTGTACCTTTTTATGCAAAAGAATTTTACTGCATTTTAAATCAAACACGAATTAATTATTACATATAAGACAAAACTTGCTGTGACGAGTGAATAAGAGAGAAGTAATTAACGATTATTTTTGACAAGTTTTGGATATTCTGATGATTATTAATCGGGAATATACGAATATACTTAAATTTTGTATTATTTAGTCGAAGGAGTAACGTACATTAAACAGTGCTATTTAAATCAAAAAAATTTGGAACGACATTCCTAATTGAATGTACTTTTTCAGATTGAATAATAATAATACAATATAATTAAGTAATTAATTAATGGCAAATATAGAGTGAATATACATATTGTTTTATTCAAATCTACTAAAGTAGTACGCATGCAAAAATATTTACGATTTGCATAATTTTACATGAACAAAGGATTTTATATTCCTAATATAAATATAGCCCATAAAGTAAGTTCATGAATTAATTAATGTTTTTTTTTATAAGACTCAACTTGCAAAAATGTATCAGTAAATCAGAGAATCGCTTGTACCCAAACAGAAATCTCGTTTATAATTATTATGATCTTAACTTTTTATTAAATTGCACATTATAAATCTCATTCGTATCGGCTAAAGTGGTAAGAGTAAATTGTTTAATTAGAAAAATGTATCAATCTAAATGCATATTTCTAGCCAAATCTTGAATAGTATTTTTGTAGAAATTTACTTTTCCGATACAGCTCCATAAATTTTTCAGTTCAGTTTTTATTCATTCTGCAGTGTAAACATTTTAATATTGTTCCATTTAAATTCACGATTCAAATCTCTCTATGTCTACTTGCAACACTGCTTTTATGGTGCTTTTAAATTATCTCTCCTGCATTCTCTTATTCTGAAAATTAAATTTCTTTTAGTCTGTCGCATATAATCACTGTCACGATCTTTGAATGGAGTATTACAGATAACATTCGCTTGCTCATCCGCCTAACCTTTACATTTTTTTACATCAATTCAATCAACTGAATTCAATGCTAAAGTCTTAAATTACTGAAATAGTATTATTGTAACATTTCAGTTTTCACATTACTTCATTTTCATTGTAAAAATAATTCATAAAAACAAACTGCGAACGAACAGACAACCTTTTTATTAATACTTATTTCACAATGTTCTTATACATAATTCATGTTAGTGAAAAAACTCCTAGTTTGGATTAATGTAGAATATATGTAATGTATAATTTATCACCGTTAACATTACTATTAGTATTTTACCAACTAAAAACTCTACGAAAAACATATTCCGCGAAGGATACATTTTCGAAATAAATCGCGCAATCAGTATGACGTTAAAAAAATTATTCCAGAAATACTCCAGCCTAAAAAGCATCATTAACACATTCGCGACAAAGACACATTTTTAATTAATACTAACAGCGCGAAATTTCCGTTTATTTGCGAGCATGAGCCGGACGGCAGTTCCGCGGAAAGTGGCTGAACATGAGAAGTCGCATTTAGCCGAAACGCAAGCAAATTACAACGTGCCATGATATCGCGGCAGCAGCTGCCGGAGGAGCGAGCGCGACAGGGCAGATAACGAGTGGTTTATATGTTTGGTAAGGCTCAGCCTCTGCTTCGCCAGGATTTCGTACCGCGCCATTTATTTTTGCGATCGTGTCGACGAGAATCGCATGCCTATTTTACTTCGTCGAGACCCTTATTGAAAAAACCGCCGGTGGGTGACAATTGATCGAGTAATTCCGCCGCAATTTCGTCGGAGTAGCGACGGTGGGGAAGCGAGGGTTTGAAAGGGGGTAGAGGGTGGTTTGGAAAGGCGCGCGAAAAACGATAGAGCGGCAATTAATTACGTGCATTCAGGATGCCTGCGATTGCGCAAATTCGTGTAATGTCGAGCAAACGGGCGTATCCCATGCTATTTTATCGATACGAATCGGCTTTAATTGTGACGTTCCTTCTAATTCCACGCTAAAGATATTTCTTTTAAATATCTTTGCTAACATAACCGCATGAAAGCAATCTGCATCGCAGTATTCGTAACTTTAAACAACTATTTTCGTAAACATTTAATCGTCGGCCAAGTGCCTTTAACTGAGGGATATTGCACCCGGGAGCAGAGCGATCGGTGCTAAGCGCGTTGCACCGGACGAAAAATCTACCTCGAACGGCGACTTTTCGTCCGGGCTTGTGCAACTTTCGCTTGTCTACCGTTATCACGCATCGTGATAAAAAGCCTCGTAAGATGAAGTTTGCCGAGCTTCCAGCGAGATCTGAAGTTCGCGTTGTACTCATAGTTGGATGACGTGTTTGAGCAGTTAACATTCTCGAATGCCGAGAGTGTCATGTCGGACGAGTCTGGCGGAACGTGAGCAGGCTGCAGTTCCCGAGGGTCGTTCGAAATTTGCTCCGTAATGGCAAGGAAGATGGGAATGATAATGATTGTGTGTTTTTCGCGGCGGAACGTAGGGAAGCGAGCTTCTAGCCAACTTTACGAGGTCACGTCAAAGAAGTACGCCGACGCTTTCGATTACATGGCGGCGAATCGTATCTAGGCGGGCCTCATTTGACCTCGTTTGCGATTTCATTTTGAAATTTTACACAACTTTGATTTTAGGTTTGGGGAACGTTCCCTAACGACTAGTTGTCTGTACTTTTCCTAATGCCGAATTCATTAGCGCGCAATCTTTGCAAATATTAAACCTTGCCTATTTATCAGTCTCCATAAAGAGCCAGTGTAGTTGACGATTGTTCCAAAGAACCGACTGTTTTACAACGCGCGTCGACGACTAATCCGATTGTGCGGCACCGCGGCGGCATGCCTGGTAACGCGCAACATTAGAAACGTAATAAAGAGCCGTGCTGGGTGAGCAGTTATTCAATGAAAATGACAGGAATTTATCTTCGGCTCACTAAACAGTTTCGCGCCTGCATTCGCCTCCGCGCTCGCTTTTGAACGGGAGAGCTTTGGAGGTGTCGACGTGGAATATTTTACGTTCGTTTAATTAGCGTAAGACAAATAGACGAAAGCAACGGCGGAAATGCTATCTCTTGCGCGCGCTCTTGCGACCTCTTGGCTCGCTACGCGGTAAATAATGGCTAACGGACATGTTTTCATTTTATGCGCCGCTGTTTGTCCTGCATTTAAATACGAAACGGCGCATCTCTTGATCTAACCAGAGACTGGTCTAGCTCGCAATTAAATACTTATTGAATTTACAACCGTGCCAGGTGTTCCGCCGTTTCTTGTGAAAAAGGTCATGGTTTTCACACGATGGTTTTTAGACAACGTTAGACCATTATTAGTACCTTTACTTTTATCAGATCGATTTTCCGTCAGTACAACGTAAAATTTTATCGAACAACACCGCTATTAACCGATTCTTCATGCGGCGATTCTCATTTAATAACCCTGGATCTATTTTGGCCCAAGAAGAGTCAAACAATGGAAAACCAGAATCGAGCTCGAGATCGTTAAACGGTGGTTTAACGAACGCCATGAATATGACAATTCCTCGAACGCTCCACATACTATGCCGAAGATGGGTCAATGTCAAGCACAAAGTTTTCCGAACAGAAGCGATGAAAGATAGAGCCGCACTGTTTGTCAATGGCGCTGCGAGAAGCATCGCCGATAAGATCTATCGATCGTCGTTTGAGCTCACCATAGAGTTTAAATCAGCAGGCCCGATCGAGATATTCGTATCCAGGCAGTATCCGTACGGCGAAGCAGCCCGTAAAGCAAACGCAAGCTGTACAGGCCGCGAGCACGAGAGAGGCCGCACAGTGGCATAATCACCGAGAGTAATGTGTGAATTATTGACTGTTTCCTATCTCGCAACCTCTATTCCAGCGTCGAGGTGTGCGTTTATTTATGCGCGCCCTCCGCCTGCATGTGTACGCGGCTTGGGCGTCGTGTCGCTCCGCTCGCGTGAAACCGACGGTCGCTGGCCGCTGGCCGCTGGCCACTTGGGGAATAGTTCCTGCCTTCCTGCACGTACGCCGCCCATGTCAGCCGTGATCGGTGGCCTATCGTTTTCCCATTTTCGATACGTTCCGTGTCTTTACAAATTAATATGAATTATTTATCTGAACGCCGCATTTGTTTATAACTCAATCGTACAATTGCCTATCGCACATTACACTTTCATCTGGGTTCAGTCCGTTTAATGGTATTGCCACTCTCACCGATCCACGCCGCAGACTAGGCCCTGCTGCGACTCGTTGACGACCGGTCAACCATGCCGCATAAATTCGGCGGGAATTCATGGACTGCGCGTTTCAGCAGGCTCGTATTAAGATTGCACAACTTTCTCTACTCGGGTTCTGTTCCAGAATGCGACGTTGCTTACCCAGTTCACACACTTTCCCTACGAGTAGTCTTCCTGCTGGTCAAAGGGGAATACATTTGCGTCTATCTTTAACAAAACAGCTTGATTATATAGACAATGTTATACGAATCAACATTCGATACAATATACGACTTCACTATGACCCTGTTAACGACGTTTCCGACTTAC